>JAUTXW010000353.1:0-20155 GCA_030620095.1 Kuschelorhynchus macadamiae
CATAACAATCCTAACTTTTTCATGTGTGTATTTTGCTTTTAGGTAAAGAAGGCTTTTTATTTTTAAAATAAAATTTTATTTTACGTTTTTTTTTACTTAGTATTTTATTTAAGTTAGAAATAAGAACAATTTAAATTTATCCATTTTTTTAATACATTTTTCAGCATTTTTTGTTGCCTTCAAAACTGTTCTATCATCTAGAGATGTTACAATACGCCTAATATAATGTTTAAGTTCGTCTAATCCCAAATATCTCTTTTTATATATCCTTGTTTGACATAACCCCAAAGGTAAAAGTCTAATGGAGTTATGTCAGGGGATCTTGGTGGCCAACGAGGCTGACCATTTGCTGTTATATATTTATTTTGAAAAAGTCTGTCAAGCAATATTATGATTCCACGAACCATATGTGACATCGCCTCATCTTGTTGGAAATATATTTCATTATTTCATTCATTAAATCTAAGATTTAGTTTGAATACCTGTTCTGAATATTTTGCGATACAGATAGAAAGGTCTTTTAATAGGTCACTCTGTATATTTTTTACTGTTTAGATTTCAAATCTTGTGCTGAACAAAAAAGTGTATAAGCATTACTGGCCTAAAATTAAAGATAACCTAGTTATTCATGTACACACATGGAAAGTTAGGATAATGAAAAAAAAGTCGGTTTTGCAAATATATTATTTATAGTTGGAATAATCTGTGCTAAATAATGTTTTTACCATTTTGAAAAAAAACCGTCAGTAAACCTACTTCGAATGGAATTTTTAATATTCACATTTCTATGGGTGGGTAGTAATATTGCTGTATTTTCTTTAAAAAAAGATACCTTGACTTCACACTGTATCTTATTCAATAGTCAATTTTATTTCGTATTATTATCATGAAATCATTTTTGAAATAACATAATTTTGGGCTATAAAGGCAAATTTTTAATTATTCCAACTATAAATAATATATTTTGTTTGCAAAAACGACCTTTTTTTTCATTATCCCTAACTTTTTTCCATGTGTGTATTTTGCTTTTAGGTAAAGAAGGGTTCGTATTTTTAAAATAAAATTTTATTTTACGTTTTTTTTTACTTAGTATTTTATTTAAGTTAGAAATAAGAACAATTTAAATTTATTCATTTTTTTAAATACATTTTTCAGCATTTTTTGTTGCCTTCAAAACTGTTCTATCATCTAGAGATGTTACAATACCCCTAATATAATGTTTTAGTTCGTCTAATTTCAAATATCTCTTTTTATATATCCTTGTCTGACATAACCCTAAAGGTAAAAGTCTAATGGAGTCATGTCAGGGGATCTTGGTGGCCAACGAGGCTGACCATTTGCTGTAATATATTTATTTTGAAAAAGTCTGTCAAGCAATATTAGACCACATCACACATTAATACTGAATTGTAATGGTTAGTAAATTGTTTCAGACGAAAAATGTATTTTAAAGCACATTCTTTGGAGTGATGAAGTATGTTTAATCGTCAAGATATGCACCATTGGTCAAGAAAAAATGGATTCACAGCCCAACCCCGAAATCCATAGAATTCACTATTAATGTTTGGTTGGTCTAATAGCAAAATTGGTACATTGGTATAAGTGAATCTAAAGTTCTAAAAACGTTAAAAAAAAGCATAAGTAAAAACCATATAAACTAAGGAAACTTCATAACTTAAATCCTGGAGATGAAGAACGGCGTTTAGAATTTTGTCATTAGTATTTGAATCAGATTAATCGGAATCCCAATTTTTTTCAAAATGTAATATGGACTAGTGAAGGAATTTTTAATCGACATAACAACAAGGATGCTTTGGGTTTCATGTGTGGGTGGCACTATATCAAAATAGAGTCCTTAACTACAGGATTTATAATGAAAATTTGAATGCTGAAGGATACATCCAAATTTTGGAAGAATGTGTAATAAACGAGTTGGATAACGTGCCATTAGCTGCAAGAAATAATGTTTATCTACATCAAGACGGGGCCCCAGCCCATAACAGCCATATGGTAAGGTACTTACTATCAATTTCGGAGAAAAAAAGGGGTTGGTACATATGAACTAAACAAATGGCCTCGGCGTTCCCCCGACCTGACGCCACTAGACTTTTATTTTTGGGGTTTTATCAAGAATGAAGTATATAAAATGCGAAGTAGTACTTTAGAAAAACTTAGAGCACCTTTATTAATTGCGTTGGAACAGTGCCAAATATTCATATTTATACCGCTACTCGTTCAGTTGCAAGCAGAGTCCAAAAATGCATCAAGCAGAATGCAAGACAATTTTAGCATCTTTTGTGATTAAACAACTATGCAAATGGTTAAGTATTCAAGATAATTGTTGAGTTGTTATTACAACTTTTTGTTTTTTGTAGATTTTTTGGTTTATGAATGTTTCAATGGTCTTGGTAACTGAGTTTTTAAGATACCTATTATAAAATAAAAGAATAATGATTCAATCCAGGGCCAACTAAAAAAAATAATGTTTTTTGTATTTTGGCTATTTAGGACAAAGAAAAATATTAGGTATTATATATTGTTGCAATCGCAAGAAAAAATGCATTTTTTTTTAGAAACTTAGATATAGGGTGTCCCATTTAAGAAAATGCTACTTTTGATGATTTATATTTTTTTAAGTACGCCGCTGGATTCTACGTAAAGTCATAAAACTTTTGTATTAATTTATCTCTATAAATAACTGAGTAATAAAAGATAATAAGAAACGGGATATTTTGAGAATCACCCTGTATTTTCTAAACCAGTCCAATTAGCATAGATCTGACTGTACCATTACACTAAACAGTAAATAGGAGAAAAGGACACGTATCTTAGTTTTTTTTGTATCTCTTATGGTTCAGCCTATACTCTATAATATCAAGAAAAAAAAACCACACAAGTACAAGTTTAACCCTTTGCCATGCAGCTTTCTACCCGGTTTTGGGTTGCCAGACTTGGGCGAGATTTTTTACGTCACACAATCTACCAGATTTTCGACCGTAATCTACCTTTATGCACTTAAAGAACTAAGATGTTTATAAATTAAGCAAAATTTTATTTTATAAAAGCCAATTTATTTTCGTATCTTATACCTATTAAAATGCATGAGAAAAACTACAAAGTTAAACTTTATATTATATTACCAACAAATCGCGCCAATATTTTTCTAAAATCCATTATCAAAATTTCATATTAAGTCAATCTTAACTATTTTAAAATTAAATGATAAGAAAATGGCATGCACAACAAACTGATGCATCTTACACTTCAAAATAGCCACAACAGTCCATGTAGCATCATCTAGATGGTTCTAACTTCTAGTGAATCTCGAAAAAATCAATCTAGAGGACTATTTTAAAGGATTTCAGCCTTTTATTTTTAGCCCACTTAAAACATTTCTGAGGTCAGAGGTTTCCAGAGTACAATTGGCAACGTGGTATTGATTTTATTCACCATCCTTTAAAGGCTTTAATGAGAAATAGCATACTGTTACACAGAAACACAAAAGAAGAATAATTAAAATGATATTGTATATGTATATATTGTGAGGTAGTTATTCTTCTTTAAATTTACACTTGTAAATTATGTGGTATATATGAAAGGTTAGGATTACATTTCGATCTGTTTCAGCTAATGCCATGTTAACCATAAACACAAAACAATATCCACCAATGTTGCCAGATTTCGGAGATTATTTTTTACAAATCAGTGACAGTGAATAAATTATAATTTTCCAACACCAAATAATCTAAAGATGTTTTTATCTAACATACAATTAGACAGTTTTTAATAAATTTATTCAAGAATCCCTAAAGAATTGTACAGGGTGTTATCGTTAATGACAGAACTGAAGGAAAAAATATTTATAGATAAATCGGACACAATAAATAGCTGTAAATTATTTTCAAGTACGAAAGTTGACCGCTAGGGAGCGCAACAGCAACACAAGAGTGTAAATGCCAATTTTCTCTTAAATTTCCATAATTGAGATATGTTGAAAATATAAGCATTGTATTCTTCAACCAATTATGCACTCTTAGAGACCATTTTTGTCTATTTTCAAAAATAAGGTGGTGGGGGAATAAACATTTTTACTTTCAAATGTAGATAGGTACGTGCAGGAGAGTTTTTGCGTATCCTCGTATAGTGTATTTATTGCTTCTTGGTGAACTGTATATTGACTGCTGAATTACCACTATGAGCGGTTGTGGTGAATGTTTTAAATGTAAAAACCAATGTGTATTTAAAGAGTCAAAAACTGACCTCTTTGGTTATCCCTGTGATCTATGTAAGCGGATAATATGTAAAACTTGTGGAAACTTCTCTGCCTCCGAGATCAGAGTTGCACTAATGATTAGCAGAACTATGCAATTTGTCTGCCCAGCATACAGAGAAAACATGTTCAATATTCCTACTATTATCAATCGCTTAACGCAACTTGAGACATTAATCAATATTCGCCATTCTGAAACAAAGGAAACATTTGCGACACTGGAAAACAGAATTGTAGCGTTAGAGCGCTCCCCTGATCAGACTGCGCAAAATGATAGCGAATCCACAAGAAAATTATTAAGTCTGGATGAGAGACTTACACAAGAGTGGAGCAAAAAGGCTGCATTACAAATGACAGCTATTTAAATGTCGTCCCACCCTCTAATGGTGAAGAAATATTGGCTGAAGTAACCGAAAGACAGAAACGTGCAAACAACATCATGGTTTTCAACTGTAATCTCGATATTAAAGATGAAGTTTCCCCTCTCTCAGAAATTCTAAACAAGGCTTGCAGTCCAAACAGTTAGAATTCTAAATGTCAGCAAAATTGGCAAACCCAATCGTAATGGCTGCCACGCTATCAAGGTTGCTCTTCAGGATGGTCAGTCTGTTCGTAACGTCTTAAAAAATAGGGGTAAAATCCGGGATGCTCATCGTATTTATATAGAAGCTGACCTAACGCGGCCTTAACACCAAGACGCATACATTTTTCTTAAGCGTCTCATCTAGCGAAATGGACATTATTGCAGTGACCGAATCGTGGTTAAAACCGGAAGTGTTTGATACAGAGCTGTTTCCACCAGACTATGTAGTGTTTCGAGCGGACCGAGACCGTCAGGTTACGGGCCTTTCCAGAGGCGGAGGTGTCATGCTGGGTGTAAATCGTCGTTGGAACTCCCTAAGGCTTGATCTAACCTTCCTCGCCGATAGTGCTCCCAACGTGGACTGTGTGAGTTGTAAGATAAACTTCTTTAATTTTGTTGTTTTTATTCCTCTTCATATCAGCAACACTGAACTGGAAGTATTTATTGACTGCATTCTTGCTGCTGAGCAACTACTAGACAATAAATTAGTTATGGGTGATTTTAATATACCGGATTATGCACTAAAAATGGCCACTGTAATACCTGTATATAAGAAGGGAAATGAAATAAATATAGACAACTATAGGCCTGTAGCATTGTTTACTGTCTTTTCTAAAATATTTGTGAGAGCTCTATACAACAGACTTATGGAATTCTTGAATCACTTCAAATTAATTGACGATGATCAACATGGATTCCGACCTGAAAGATCTACGGAGACTGCAGCTCTGGAACTTACCGAGTTCATTCACAGAGAGCTTGAAGCTAACCGAATAGTGGTTGGGCTTTTTTTTGATCTATCCAAGGCATTCGACACACTTAATTTTCAGTTCATCGAAAGCAAACTATATAATATTGGCATAAGGGGACAAGCGCTCTCGCTTATAAAATCATTTTTGTGTGAGCGTAAGTTACTAGTAAAAGCAAACAACTCCATCTCTGAGGAACACAACATAAATATAGGTACACCTCAAGGATCAGTGTTGGCTCCATTGATCTTTTTAATTTTTGTAAATGACTTGAATCTTCCGGGGGTGACTATTAAATTTGCTGATGATACTTCAACTGCAATTTCTGGAAAAAATGACGATGACACATTACTGAAAATTAGAGAAGTCTGTGAAAACATGAAAGCCTGGTGTTCTACAAACCAGTTAATTTTAAATACACAAAAAACAGTAACTGTCCATTTTCACAGGAATAATCCCAGGGCTATCTTGGATGCAGCAGCTGGAGAGGTTAAATTCTTGGGTACATTCTTAGACTCAAGATTCTCCTGGGAACCACAAATAAATGAAGTCTGCCAGTCATTAAATAGGGCATACTATGCTCTTCTGAAACTCAAACAAACAGTCCACCTGACGCACTTTAGGACTTCCTACTATGCTCTTGTCTACCCCCATCTTTCTTATAATATCTTGTTGTGGGGAAGAGCAGTGAACTTTAATAGAGTATTTATTTCACAGAAGAGAGTAGTGAGGCTTATTTATGGGCTCCATCCACAGGAAGCATGCAGGCATACTTTTAGGGTACAAAAAATATTAACGTTGACATCAATATATATACTAAAGTGTGCTGTGCATGTCTATGAGAACAAGACAAAATTTACACAAAACGGTGATTTTCATTCATATTCCACAAGAACCAGAGAAGGATTGGCTGTGCCAAATCATCGTACGGCCCATTTTGAAAGATCTCCACACTATGCCTGTATCCAGATATACAACCGACTACCCCACAAACTGATAGAAGCACCAACTGCCGGCAGATTTAAAACACTTTTAAAACAATTTTTATATGAATCTTGCTTCTACAACTTTAACGAGTTCCTCGATTTTCAAACAAGTCCACGACTGTGAAGTTCTGACGTTTTTTCATGTAGAATGCTCTAGTAATAAGTTTATGTAAATTTTAACTATTACTTGTAATATGTAATCTTTGTTATAGCTTGTATCTTTGCTTGTTTTGACCTGTCTATGTCATGTAATGTGATTTATAAAGATTAATAAAATGAATTGAATTGAATTGAATGTAAGCGACACTGTAATTGAATCGAAATGCGGGTTAATCTGTAACTTAGCAAATATATTAAATGTCAAACAGGCCAATAACGTTTTAAATTCAAATAACCGTTTACTCGATCTGGTGTTTTCAAACATATCTTGCGAGGTTGTACGATATGGTGATGTTCCTTTTGTTGCAGAAGACACACACCATCCCTTTCTTTTCATTATTTTTGAAGCTATTCATCCTTCATCTAATAATTTTCCTATTAATAAGAACAGTCCTAAACAGTACAACTTCAGAAAGGCGGATTTTCCTCGCTTATATACCTTGCTTCTGGAGGCCAACTGGTCATCAATACTATAAAGTCAGAACGTCAATACATGCTGTGCAGCACTTTACCAAGTAATGGATACAATTTTTCAAGCCTGTACTCCACTAAAACGGCAACGCCGCCGTCGCTTTCCACCCTGGTTTTCGCATGATATAATAGAAAATATATGTAAAAAAGAAAAAGCGTATAAAGAATACAAAAAATATAAAACGCCGATTCATTACCGGAGACTCTGCTCGCTCAGACGTCTTATTCATGCTCAGAGTGACAATGCATATAAAAATTGTATAAGAAACGCTGAGATGAACATGATTTCTGATCCTTCCACCTTTTGGTCTTTTGTCCAAAGTAAAAAGGGAATGCCGGCATCCCTGGAACCCTAAAGGAGGGTGACAACGAATACACAGATCCTCAAAGTATTCTTAATGCATTTGCAAATTATTTCCAAAGTGTTTATACTATTTCTTCTCCCAATAAATATGTTAAGTCCCCTGTGTTAAACTCCGATATACTAGGCATTCACACAATATCCTCTCAAGATATAATACTAGCTAGCAAAAAACTCAAAGACAAACCAATAGCCGGTGTTGACGAAATACCCAGTTTCATAGTAAAAGATTGCGCGGGAGTCCTTTCTGTCCCGCTTCTACACGTTTTTGACTTAATACTTGATAAGGGCATTTTTCCGGATACTTGGAAAACAGCAAACCTATTTTTAAGAAGGGTGATAAAACATTGATGCAAAACTTTAGACCCACCTCGATACTCTGTAATTTTTCTAAACTATTTGAGATTATTCTGTATGATCAGTTATATTCAGGGGTTCGAAAGCCTCTCTCCCCATCAACATGGCTTTCTAGATTTACGTTCTTGCACGACCAACCTGGCATCCTGGTCCCAGACTGCCTGCGAGTCACTGGATTCCAGGGGACAATTAGACGTTGTTTACACAGACTTTCAGAAAGCTTTTGATCAAATCGATCTCTACATCTTGATCTTATGAAATGTAACCGCAATTTGTTGAATAGAGCGAAACAATAAATTTTAAACAGGTTTATTCTTTAGTTAGCTATATATTAAAATTTTATTTAA
The DNA here is from genome assembly GCA_030620095.1 of Kuschelorhynchus macadamiae. NCBI lineage: Eukaryota > Metazoa > Arthropoda > Insecta > Coleoptera > Curculionidae > Kuschelorhynchus > Kuschelorhynchus macadamiae. Next base: position 8,284 of record JAUTXW010000353.1, read on the forward strand.
AAAAAATCTTTTATTATATAGTTGTAATAATGTAATGATTACTGGTAAAAATAGTGTCTTTGCTATACTTTTGCTTGATGCAAGATTTTTAAATGTATAATTATCCTAAGTCTAGTCATTACGGTACACTTTATAACTCCACGAGTAGAGTAAAAAATTTCAACACCAATTTGAATAAAATCGGTTCATCTAAAAAAAAAAAAGATATCTACATTTGAAAGTAAAAATATTTGACCAATTCCCATCTCTTTATTTTTGAAAATAGACAAAAATTATCTCAAGCAAAACCGTACGTAATTAGTTGAGTAATACACTGCTTATACTTTCAACATACCTCAATTATAGAAATTTAAAAGGAAATTGGCATTTACACTTTTGTGTTGCTGTTACTCCCCCTAGCGGCCAAATTTCGAACTTGAAAATAATTTACAGCGACTTCTCTTAGACGATTTACTTAAGGTCACGTGGGGCAAGAGCATTTCCGGGGCAAGTGCAGTATTTACCAATTTTTTCCATATAGTTGATTAAATGGTCTTGCCATCTATGAACGAGGGGTCCAACTAACTTCTTTTTCTGAACTAAGGAGTTAGAATTTGTTTACGGTTTCCTACGTTCAAAGAACGCACATGTCAAATTTCAGTCGCATTTATAGTTTAAACACGAGTTGGTTCTGTTTTAGTAATCTGAGAATTTCTAGGAAATCTTTTGAGATTTTATTGTTATTTTTGGTAAGTAGCTATCTTATTATGATGTACTATTTGTAGTATTGTTAGTTTTGTGAGTACCTGGCATAAAATAGCTTTTTGAGGACAGAGCGCACTTGCCCCATCAAATCTGTACATCGGGGCAAGTGCGTCTTATGTAAATGGGGCAAGAGCAGCTCATAAAGCGCACTTGCCCCATATATAATATTAGGCATAATTTAAAGGTTTTATTTTTTTTCAGAGTAAGCGATGGTTCGCACCTATGTTAGAAAAACGCAAAGAGGATGTGGATATTCAAAAGAAGACCTCAAAATAGCTGTGAGTTCTGTTAAAAATGGTCTAATGACAACCTATAGAGCCAGCTTGGTATACAATATACCAAAAAATACTATCCGCGACCATGTTAGCGGAAGAAGGGGTAAAAAAAGCATGCCTTATGGCAGAAGAACGGACCTTACTCCAGAAGCTGAGAAGTCCTTGGTTAACTGCATCCGGTGTTTACAAAAATGGGGTTTTGGTTTAACCAGAAAAGAGGTTTTGGAAATTGTTGCACAATATGTCAAAATTAACAACATTAATACTCAGTTTAAACATGGAATTCCGGGCGAAGACCGGTTCCTAAATTTTAAACGACGCCATAATCTTTCTATAAAGATGCCACAAAGTGTTGAATTTGCAAGAAAAAAGAATATTGATCCGTTTTTAATCTATCAGTACTTTGATTTACTCGAAAAAACTCTGAAATACCTTAATTTGGAGAACAGGCCATCCCAAATATGGAATATGGACGAAAGTAGTTTTTGCTCAGACCCTTCTAAAACAAAAATTGTTGGCCAAAGGGGATTACCAGCTACTCGCACGACAAGTGGGCCTGGTAAGCAGAACACTACCGTTCTAATGTGCGGTTGTGCAAGCGGGGAAAAAGCACCGCCATTAATTATTTTCAAAGGTAAGCACGTTTGGGATCAATGGGCAGCACCCCCAAGTAGTGAATATCCAAATACAACCTATGCAGCAACAGCTAATGGGTGGATGGAAAGCACAGTGTTTAAAAATTGTTTTGAAAAAAGTTTTATTAAACATTTGTCTCCAGATCGTCCAGTTCTAGTAGTGTACGATGGACATGCTACGCATTTAAGCGTGAAGGTTATTAAAATTGCAATTGAAAACCAAATAACAATTTTGAAACTTCCGCCACATACTAGTCACATATTGCAGCCACTGGACTTAAGTGTCTTTAACTGGACTTAAGTGTCTTTAAGTCTCTGGGATGTCAAGTTAGTCGAATGGCAATGCAAAAATGTAGGTGTAAAGATTCCTAAAAGTATATTTTCGAAGCTTATTGGTGAAATTTGGACTGACACAAAGCCAGATATTTTGATAAGTGGGTTTGTCAAAGCAGGAATATTTCCATTTAACCGAAACGTCATACCCCAAGAGATATTTGAACCGGCAGCATTTAAAAGATGGTCATCTTTACAGAATCAGGAAAGTCCTAATGAACCAACGACAACAACTTTACAAGCCCATGATCCAAAACCAACAACTTCAACCTTTCCTCAACCTACAATTTCGGCAATCAATATACAACATCAAGATCATCTGAATAGTGTAGACAAGACAGTCAGTCAGATTTCTGCAACGGATACTGAAAATAATAATTTACCAACAACTTCTGATAGTTTTGAAGACTTGCTATTAAAATCAATTAAACGAGATCAGCCTCCTTTGAAACAGTCGAAAAGAAAAATTTGCTTAGGGGCAGAAGTAATCACACGGGAAGACATGGCACATTTGCAAGAAAAAACAAAGGGTAATAAATTACAGAAATCTAAAAAGGTAAATAAGAAAAAAGTAAGGAGACATAGTTCCGACGAAAGCGACTTAGAATCATGGAAAAGCGATTCCAGTGATCCTCGAATAACGGAATTCGATGAGGACTCTGAAATGGATGAAGAAGAGGCCCTTACTGATCAAAACCTAAATTTACTGAGCAAAGAAAACTTGGATACGAGTACTGAAGATATTCCAATTCTCAAGGTTCAACCGGGTGATTTTGTTTTAGGTAACTTTTTTGGAAAAAAGAAAAGCTATAAGTACGCATGTCTTATAACGGAGGTTTTTGACGATGGAGTCTCAGTGATGTGTCTTCGAAAATTGAGAAATACATTTGAATTTAGATTAGATGAGAATGATAAATGCTCAATTCTGTTATCAGATATTATACAGAAATTGCCCTCACCCCAACTGATACCTCCTATAAACTTCCAAAAATATGTTTTTTCAACAGCCGTAGAGGTATCCGAATTATAATATAATATTAACCAATAGTTAAGGAGAATGAAATTGTTATTTTTAATTTTCAAATGTTTTTACAAAATAATGTTTTATTTTTCGTATTAATATTCATATATTTGTAGAAGCAGTTAATTTTTCTTACTTTTAATTGTTTTTTACAGGGAATTTAGAAATATTAATACATATTTTATAGTTTTCCGTTCATTTGTTTAATAAAAGGTTGCTTTTCCTCCGGTATTTCTAGCTTGTCTGATTTTTCTTTCTTACATATAGTTTTTTTAACGTTAATTTTAAGTGTATGTAGCCAGATGTTTTATTTTCCAATAAATGCATCTAAAACAATATATATTAAATAACATTGCTCTTGCCCCGTAATGAATTCTGGTTATTCTAATAGTAGAAAAATGCCTTATCCACTCTTGCCCCATTTAGGTGGGGCAAGTGCGTCCATTGCTGCTCAAAATAAAAAAAATTGTTTTATGGGACCGATAAACTTTTTATCAAAATTTATATATTGCGTCATATAAAGCACATTTCCAACTATCGTGACACCAGAAATAAACATTTTTACAAAAAGCCAATGGATATTTTGCAGGGTTGCAAGTTGAACTTCTATTTTTTTGGGGTGCACTCGTCCCACCTGACCTTATAAATATTTTTTTTTCTTAAGTTATGTCCTGGTTTCCAAGATACATCCAACGTCCTATATAACTGGACCACCCTGTGCTTAATCTGCTTATATTTTTAATATATACAGTGTGGTTGGACTTTAGCACAGGAATGGACCCCCCTATCCACCAGACTTAGTGTCATATATTTTAAGATCAACATTTTATTAACAACTTATTTAGGATTTTCTGCTTTTGTCTTGAAAATTAAAAAGAAAATTCGCTTGACGCCCTCAAACTCAAGACTTATCTTCCATTACAATACAACTTAAAAAATTATTCTAAATTTCTTAGTCTTTTATTCATATTTACACCAAACACAGCCTCGTAAATTTACAGTAACCTAACTTTTATATTTACTACACTTCTCGAAACCAGCCGCGAATTCGTTGCACTTATTCTCGTGCTCTTCGAAATCGCCCAGGATCGGACCCAGCACTTGGACCCACGCTAGCTAATCCAGATCTATTCGCTGTTGTATGTTCAAAGAACCGCATTGAATCTTACTTTCGCGCATTTTAGTGTAAGAATACTTGAGATCGTCCATCGTGATTGGGCGCAAGGCGTCATGGTACTGATCGTCATCCTCGGCGTTATTCCTCTGCCTTCTGGTCAGGGTGCTACTAATTTCCTGGCGGACAAAGTCGCGCACCCTGTATACGGCAGCGTTTCGGCACAGCTCGTGTAAATCCGAACCGGAAAATCCTTCTGTGAATTTGGCGATGGCTTCTACGTCTAGGTCGTCGGCAATGGGCTCGCTGGATAGTATCAGACTTAGAATCTGCCTTCTCTGTGCTACGTTTGGCATCGGAACGTGGAATGTGGCTGGCATCCTACGGAGAATGGCTCTATCCAAATCCTTTAAACAAAAAATTATAACATTGATGACAGATTTTTTAAAAATTAATTGCAAATAGTTAATAATAATAATAGCATTTATTTCCAGCAGGTAAATACACACTTAAAGGAAAATCAAAAACAATATTTATCGTCGTTCGTCGTTTATGTTGTTTTCTCGTGTTATTGAACTAAATTAAATGTTTGAAAAACTATGACTAAACAATGAACTAACTTGGGTTTTATAATAACTAACATTAAGCCAAGAAAAGTGGATAATACTGCAGAAATTTGACCATTTATTTAATTTAAATATCACCAGGAAAGTCTATAATAAATACCCAGATAAATATACATATTCCATCGTTCTTATCGCCAAACGATAATTTTGTCTGTTTTAATAGATTCCCATTATTAATAATCTCATTCTCCCACTATTAATTTGTCTATTTAGGAGACCACAGATTATAATGTGGCAAAAATTGTGAAGATTTATCAATAAAGCATACAAGGGATGATGAACATCACATTATAATCGAACTAAGAGAAATCATAACCAACCAGCAAGTGGAAATAAAAGTTAAGCTCTTGAAAAACAAAGAAGAGCATCTGTTGCCTTTGAAAATGATGTAGAGAAAGCAGAAAACAGCTTGCTGATTGAGGTAGAATCTTACAAAAACAAAATTAAATCACTTGAAGGCAAAATTGGAGAACAACACAAAATTCTAAAGGCTGACAATGAAAAAGAAAAGATACAAAAAATCGAAGTGCATCACAGGAAAACATGCACGATATGCTGTACAAAAAAATTGTAGATGAAATGAAATTAACAACAACCTGCATGGAGCAATATAGAAAGCAACTACAAGAATTTCGTGAGCAGGAAAACCAACCTACTCAAAAGTTGAGTAAAACAAGAAGAGTAAGTAAAGAGAGAGATGAATCACTACCAAAAGACCAGGATTCCTCCGATATTGCTACCTCTCAACCTGAATCTAATAAGGTAATTAGACAATATAAAACCCAGATCAGTAAATATGAGGAGTAAGTCAAATAGCTGCAACTGGAACTTACTAAGGTGAAAAAAAAATAGACAACAGGATCGAGATACATACTTCAAAGATGCAGAAAACCTCAAACAGGAAATAGTACAACTTAACGCTAAAATCGGAAGAATCAACGACCTAAATAATGGTCACTTAAAAAGTATTGAAAGACTGGAACAAGAGAAGAGAAGACTGAAAGGAAAAATTACAGAGCTCTGTAGAGATTGCACAACTGGGCAGACGAGTTTATGTGCAAAACCAATTAAGCAGAATACTGCGATGTATGGACAGCTAAACCAAGGAAAACTTCAGCTGCATATCTTAAATGGAAGAAACAGCTACAACTGTGAGAAAGTAACAAGAGGTAATGAGATGGCTAGTAAAAAAAGACCTCAGGTACTGTTACTTAGTGGTTTGAATGGGTACAACTATGGAACAATATTTAAATCAATTACGCAAAACAATTTTGATATCAACTGTCAATACAGTGAAGAAAACACTTTTGAAAGTATAACTGAGCAACATGGAATACTATCAAAAAACTTTAAAAAAAAAGGGATTTGAAAATTATATTTACAAACTCTGAAGATATACGGAAGGGCAATTGATGCAGCTGCTAGGAACAAAATTATGAACACTTCTATAAATACTAATTTATTAAAATAAAAAATAAAATAATAAAATAAAAATATATTTATTGCATATAAATGAATTTACATACAACAGGTGAAAATTACCATAAAAACGTATTTTAATAATCACCATTAGATACATATATATATAAATATATTAAATACAAATTAAAGAAATCTATACACTATAGGAAGGTTCATCACAGTTAAATAAACGAATCACAAGAAAAAAAAAAAAAACTACAGAAGAGCTACAACTGCAAAAGAGTATTTAAGATATAGTCCTTAATTTTATTTTTAAAATATGTTGGGCTAAAGCTTTTCATGTAGTCTGGAATTAAATTGTAGACATGACCTGACAAATACCGAAAACAGTTTTTATAGAACTGAGTCTTGTGTCTGGGCACTGAAATAGCATGTCTATTTCTCACATTAATTTGGTGGGTTTCACCGCGCTGCTCTATCATTTCTGAGAGGTAAGTGGGTTCTCCCAACTTCAATATTTTATGTACCAGGCATGCCATGTGTATGAAGCGTCGTTGACCCATATTTTGAGAATAAATATCCAATATGGGACCACTGACATGATCTCTCGAGATAAATTTCTAACATAACGCACAGAAGAGTTTTGAATTTTCTGTACCCTGTACTTATTAAATTTTGTAAGGAAGGGTCCATAAACAATATCCAAATAACCTGGGATGGAAAGAACAAGAGAGTTTGTTAGAGTCTTCTTAACTTCTGAACTTAAAACGTGTTTATATTCATACAATGTTTTTAAGGTGTAAAATGACTTTTGACATATACTATTTATGTGGTCATTAAAGGTCAAATGTTTGTCCATGTATAAACCCAAATTTTTTACTACATTTTCCCAAGCAATACAAGTGTTATTTAAAATAATTTGAACATGTTCTGTGTTAATATCATTTTTAGAAAAAATTATAGCCTGTGTTTTATTCGGATTAATTACAAGAGAGTTTTGTGTAGTCCACAAAGATATATTGCAGAGATCTGAATTCATCGCTTCCACAGTTGCAGGCAAATCTACCACAGGTGAAGGAAGGTAATGGAGATCATCTGCATACAGATGATAATTGCAATGTTTTATAATATTTGTTAGATCAGCAGAGAAAATTGTAAACAGTAAGGGCCCCAGTATGGACCCCTGGGGTACCCCACTCTTCACATTCCTAAAATCAGATACTTCCATTCCAGTTTCCCCTCTAACTCTAACAGCCTGTTGTCTGTTGAGTAGATAGCTGCTGAACCACCCATTTGTTTCTATTTTATAGTATTTAAGTTTATCTAATAGCAAATCTATATTCAAAGAATCAAAGGCTTTGGTCATGTCTATTAAAACTGATGGACAGCAGTCTCCATTATCAAAAGCAGCTGTTATATCACAAGTAATTTTAAGTAATGCTGTAACACAGCTATGATTAGCCCGAAAACCTGATTGATATTTTGGCCATATGTTCTTATCTTTTATAAAATTGATTATTTGAGTTTTAACAAGTTTTTCAAGAACTTTGGATGTTACTGGTAAGATGCTAATAGGCCTAAGTTCGGTGATACTAGAAGGGTTAGGTATTTTTGGTATAGGTGTTATAAATGACATCTTCCAGATGTCAGGAACAGTTCCCGTAAGTAATGAGACATTTATTATGTTTATAAGTGGACTCAAACAAAAAGGTATGCAGGCCCGTAACATATTGACAGACAAGCCATCAACTCCCACTGCTCCACTTGCAAAACCATAAATGCAAGATAGAACATCTGCCTCAGTTACCAAAGAAAAAGCCAAGTGTTCCCACCCTACTTCGCCTTCCTGAAGATTGGAAACCAATTGGTCCTGTGGTATGTGTGGAATACAAGCTAAAAAATTTTCATTTAGCTCGTTGGGCTGACACAAATTATCAGGAATCAGATTATGATTTTCTTTCAGAATATTCCATTTTTTTATTTTAGACCAGACATGTTTATTTTTATTAGTAGTACTAAGAGAATTAATCTGAAAATTATAATAAGCCTTTTTTTCAGATTTTATTGCGAAAGAGACATATTTTTTTAAATCATGGTAATATTTTCTACTCTCAGGGGTTTTGATGAGAACAAATTTCCGAAAGGCTTGGTTTTTAATATTAATAATCTTTTTTAGGTTATATGTTAGCCAACCAGGTCTAAGCCTTGTGACTTTTTTTGTCTGAATGGGGCAAAATCTATCAAAAAGAGCAATTAGTTTATTGTTAAATATTTCCACTTTAGTGTTAATATCTGTTGAGTAGTAGAGATCATGCCAATCTATCATTTCAAGTTCACTTTGAAATTCAGGCGTGTGAATATTTTTTAAGTTTCGACCAGTAACATATTTGTCAGATTTTCCTACATTTTTACAATTAATATTACAATACACAGCCTCATGATCACAGTATATGGGGTCACAAAGGGTGACGCCAGACTTGATTACGATATCAGGTTTATTAATTAGAACTAAGTCTATTAGAGAAGAACTATCAGATGTAACCCTAGTTGGTGAATTGATTACTTGAGAAAAATTAAATGTTTCAAAAATATCATTGATAAATCTATATTCACAACTATTGATATTTAATATGTTAATATTAAAGTCACCAGTACAGATGCACACATCACTTTCCTGTATAACATCAGGTAAAAATTCATAAAGGCACTGTAACTCACTGTAGTGGACAGCCGGAGGACGATACAAACACCCAAAAGAGATTAATCACTGGAACATCATATGTCCCTAACAAACCCGTCTTAAACTACCTTATTGTGTATCAAAACCAAACACTAGCCAAGAATTTCGAGAATAGCCATGCACAGTTTATCAACTGTAATAATACTGGCGAACTGGCGACGGCGGCAATGGAGTCGGGGACCTGTGTGAGCGAGTGGTTTACTAGCAATAGACTCACCCTGAATCAGGAGAAAACACAGATCTTGCGATTCTCTTTAAGATCAATGCAGTCAATCGATAAGCCGGTAAAATACCTGGGGATCCACATTGACGCTGGGCTCACTTGGGAGGGGCATTGTGCTCGGCTGGCAGGTAAGCTTAATAGAATTGTGTTTGTTATGCGTAGCCTGAGAAACAGCGTCTCTGACCCTGTCCTGAGGACAGCTTATTTTGCTTACTTCCACTCACACATATCATATGCCATTTTGTGCTGGGGCCACTCTGCACATATGTCCAGAATCTTTGCCATACAGAGGAGGTGTGTGAGAGTCATGGCAGGGAGGGGTTTTCGAGACTGTTGTAGGATCTCTTTGTTCTCTGAGGATTCTGACTGTTCCATGTGTATATATCTTGTCATGATTAATTCATGTGGAAAACAATATAACACAGTACCAGACAAACAGAGTCTTCCATTCATATGGTACAAGGGGCAAGAATGATCTTGTTGTCAGGCATTCTCGTTCGGCAAGGGCCAGGGACGGACAGAACCATTTTGGAATAAAGTGTTTTAATGCACTTCCAGATAGGACCAGATCTCTTTCCTTTCCTAAATTTAAAATAGTAATGAAAAACTATTTAGAGCAAAAAGTCTTTTATTCTTTGGAAAGCTTTTTAATGAACAATTTTGACGACATCTAGATGCACCCACTTTAAACATGTATATATATTCGTTAAATTTTATCTATCATAGTCTGTAATTTTATTATACACTACTTATGAATGTAAATTGTTTGGTCCTTGTATATAGTTAGAATTACTTGTTAGTTATATTTGTATTTTTTATCAGTGACCCGTAATGTATTTATAATAATTATTGTGACATTTATTTCTTTTCTCCTAGAAATTTTGACTTGTGAAAATACTATGTATATCTAACTTACACAGGAAAGATTAAGTACATCTACCACAACTACATTAAAGTAACAAACCAGTCTACGCAGACCGATTCAAAACAGGAAAATAACAATGTCCAGACTGACAATTCAGGATCAATCCCAATACAGACACAGGCCTCACAAATATTAAATTATTCTCTACCAAACTTGAATAATAAAAGATACACCTCAGACCATTTTTTATCCTCTCCGCAGCTGGATCCCAACCATACAAACCTAGCACAAAGTACCAAAGAGCGTTCATGACCAGTAGAACTGATACAGATGCCACTATGCAACAAAAAAAATTTACGTCAGAATTCTAGTCCACAAAATTCATCCACTACAATTTACCATTTGAATGTTCAAAACCTAGGCAACAAACTGACCCAAATTGAACTACTTACCAAGGAACTGAAGTAAGGCTCTGTCAGATGAATCTGGGAATAATCACAACATATAGACCACCATCTCCACCAGCTGACCTACTTCAATATGTGGCAGGAGTATGTTCTAATATTTTGTTCTGTGGGGATTTGAACATTGATAGTCTTAAGAAACATGATCAAAATTACAAATTATTAAAGGATCTTTTTGATTCCAACAATTTAGTAGACCACTGCTGTGGTCAACCGAGAGGGTACATCAAAAACATCAATAGACTGTATAGCCACAGACATTAGCGAAATGATCATCAAATGTCAGAACTGGGACTGACCATCTTCTTCAAAAACTAACCATGAAGGTACCTATACGACAAACAAATGAAACCAGTTACTATATAACCAGAATCTGTCGAATAACAATCTCAACAATCTAAAAGAAGCAATACAAAGAGAACCATGGCTAGATATAAGAGGCCGTTTGTTTTGACGATTTCTCAACAACCTTTTTATGGCACTATAACAACTTCTACCCTGAAAGAAAAGTGTCAAATCGTCAAAGAGAACAACATTGGATTACAGCCGAAGTTACCTCCGAAAAAACTTGATTAAAAGACACCTATAACTTAGCAAAACAAATAAACACTGATGAAATGTGGCAGCAGTATCGAGATATGAAAAGGTCTTAAAAAAAACTTGTGACCAATACTAAAATCAATTTCAATAAAACCAAAATAGAAATCTCCAGTAACCAATCCAAAGAGATATAGAACATAGTAAACAAAGAGCTGAACAGAAGTAAAAAAAAACAAAGCAATTGAACTAATGGTAAATTAACTGGGCATGAAGAAATCACAGAAACTTTTAGCAAAGACTTCGCTAACATTGCACAGGAAAAAATAGGAGAACATTTCAAGGAACATATTTCTAAAAATCCAACAGTCATCGAACACAATATTTTTAAATCCTGTAACACAAGAAGAAGTCAGAAGTATTATTGGTAGCTTAAAAAATAAAAAATCAACTGGCTTCCAAAGTAATCAAAAGAGTCTACAGGGAGATAGAACAGCCACTTACAATATTAATAAACTGTCCTTTTGAGAGTGGGATCTTCCCATCTTTGCTAAAACTAGCCACTGCGACTTCTATATTTAAAAAGGGCAATCACTTTGATATGGAAATCTACAGGCCAGTGTCGATGCTCAGCATATTCTCAAAGAACTTCTTGGGCTATCACAAACTCATAAAGGACAATCAACATGGCTTTCGGAGAAGAAAATCAACAGAGACAGCAGCATTCCAGCTACTACAGTTCTTAATTAGCTGGAGCAAAATCGGATCATTATTGGCATGTTTTTTGACCTATCTAGGGCTTTCGACACAATGAATCTGGAGTTTGTAGAGGGCAAAGCTCTAATATGGTATAATCTGAAATAAAACTCATGG
>JAUTXW010000354.1:0-72500 GCA_030620095.1 Kuschelorhynchus macadamiae
CATATTGAGATGATTCCCAAATGTGTCCCATGACAATCGGCTTCAATGAACAACTTAAATGAGTAGACACAACTTAAAGAAGGCATACAATTCTTTTCTGCAAGGTTTTAAAAAAATACTTACTTTAGAAAACCTAAAATGGGTTTATGCATTATTTACGCTCTAGATCCTATTAAAAATCTACAAACCGCATTTATTGATTGTGAAAAAACCCTATACTTAATATTTCAGCGTTTTCTTGAAATCTTTGATACTAACGGCAACATCGCATTAATTTTAGACCTCTATTTAAATTTTAGTTTTATAGGTTAGGTCTCAAGTTTGAACCTGTTTTATACGAAATAAACTAATCTATGTTTTGTTTTTAAACTTACCTTGAATAGATCTTGTGTATCATTTCGCACGATTAAAAAAACACCACACCAGAATATTAAATAATATCTTTAATTGGCAAAAAATCGAGCCTCCAAATTATGCCATCTTGGTAAGGCGATACACTCGGCGATGCTTTGTTGCCATATATCCGACATGTTATTTACTGATTGTTACATAGGGCCTAATAGATACAAAAATAAATTGGTAGTGGTAAAAAATTGTAGAAATTACTTGAGAAATATTTCGAAAAGGCGTTTACAAATCTACAGGATGTGACAAACTCTCTCTTAGTTATTTAATAATTCCATTAGATTCCATAATTCCATTTTATTTAAGATAATTCCAGATAATTCCATTAAATTCCATACAATTCCAGAAAATTCCAGATAATTCCAAAAAAATTCCAATAATTCCATTAAATTCCACTAAACATTATACAATTCCACTTAATTCCGCTATGTTGTACACCAAAAATCACTAGCGAACTACCCCTCGTTTTTTTGTTTCAAAAATGTCATTCGCGAAATTACCAAGCAACAACTTTTCATAAACAATCGGAAAAATTTTGCCGACAAAATTTTCTCTCTTGTATTATATATGACAAAACCATATAATTCTACAAGACAAATTTTATTTTTTAAAATATTAGAATATTGTATTACATTGTAATATTTTACAATATGAATTTCCTCTACGTTACAAAAATAAGTACAGCATAATACATCATATAATAGATGAGCTTTAAAATAAACAGAACAGAACAACAATACCTGCTGAGATAACTGCATGACAGGCGAGCAGACGAGCAACACAATTTCATACGTTTGCATGAGGTTTAACGGTATTCTCTAAAGGGGTTGCTTTTGGTAACCTAGCCATATAGTTTAGGCTTTCCATTATGCTTGGTGAGGATAATTTAGGAGAATAATAAATATATAAATGTATGTTATTAAATACCATATTACTTAAAAATAAATGTTTGAAATTTGCAATCTTAAGTGTAATATTTTAAAACGTAATTGTTTGTACATATAAAATATTTTACCTTAAAAAATCGTTTATTATTTAGTCTTAGTTTTCGTAAGCCATAAATAAAATTGCAGCAGAAATCCCAGATCTTTAATAAAACCCCTTTAACTATATAAAGTGCATCAATTTTGATTATTCCATATTATATGGGAAATTATATTTGCAGTGTTTTTCTGCAGGGCAGCAGAAAGTTCCACATTGGAACTTCACATAATAATATTAATTAGGTATTATATAAAAGCCAGACTGCCACACTAGCTGCACGGCTTAAGATTTCTGCTTACAGGTACTTTTCGGGTTCTTATTTTTTGTTTTAATAATATACTATTTCCCGGCTTACCAGTTTAATATTAAAACATTCATAAGGGACATTTGTCCTTGTACCATTAGAAGAAAACTTTAAACGGCCCACACATGGGTCGGTCTGCTGTACTGCCAGTTGTACTGGAAATGGTTCCCATAAATACCCCAACGTCACGATCAGCTTCCTAAAAGGAATTATTTTCTTCTACTTTATTATGCTGTGGTTTGTAAAAAAGCAAATCCTGAATGCTTACAAATTGCAGAAAGATCGGTCAAACTTTTAACCATCCATATTGTAAAATAAATTTTAAGCCTGCCATACTTTTACCCGATGTGAGCACTTGTCATTTGACAAGCCAACGGATGCAATCAATCAGATAATTGCTTCGATAATTGAGTTCAACCAAATCGTTGGGAAATGGTAAACTGGCACGCCAGTGGGTGGTTGTATTGCGAACAGGAGAGAGCGGGGAGGGTTTGGCCAATTTGTAGAAAATTTGGAATTTTATAGCGTTGATAAATTATTTAATAGAACTTTGTGTGCCCAAAAATGTATTCATCCTTTATTTATATGTATGTAACACTAGATACAGAAAAAGATATTACAAAAAAAATATTTTTTTATTTGCTTTTTGTTCAGACCCTCCCCACGAGTAGCGACGCTTTGAACACTATAAAATCAAACTCAGTAAGTACAAAAGAGCCATTATTTAATACTAAAATGATAAAGGACAAATAAATACATCACAAAATAAACAAACAAATAAAACAAACAATATTCTGTCAAAAGCCAAAGAAAAAAGTTTTGCTTCTTACCCAGAAGATAAATAATAAACAAAAAAGTAAACAATTATTTAGATTAAATCATAACCTAAAATAAACTATATGGTCTCAAATCAATACTTAAATATATCATGTCAAAATATTTTATCAGTAATGGGATTTGGAAGCTTAAGTACTACATCGTCATATGCGACAAACGCCAAACATCCATTAAAAAATCTAAATCTGTTTGATGCAATTTGTCTCTTCAAAAATTGTACACCATAGCCCCATCTAGATACTCCTCAATTTTTGCAGCATAATGCCTGGTGGTTTTCTTGCCATCAACCCTAAAAATAGAGAAATTAGCAACAACAAGCTCGTTTAAGTTTGTAAACTGTTCGTCCTCTGATTCCATGTCGGATGATAAGTCATTATAAATCACTTTATCTTATTGAAGATGAAGACTTCCTTTTGACAAGTTCTACTTTCCTTTTGTTAACTTTTGGGGAATCTTTTTTATTTCTTTTATCTGCTATTCCTTCATATCCTGGTGTGTCAGAAGCTATTATAGATTTTTTTTTCGTTTGGGACCTCTATTAGTTAATTTTCTCTCAGGCGCTTTTGGATATTCCTTATCTGTCTATGGCAAAAAGAAGTTTTCCTTGGGCTGGGACATGTGAAGATTTGTTAAACTATTTGACGGGCCAGCAATTAACGATTCTTTTTGTAACAAGGTTGTGGATTCTCGTTAAGTCGATTTTATTCTGTCTGTGACATAGGAACACATAAAATCTTCCTCAGAGAAAATATTTTTGTCGAACGGCCAAATCCCAGTGCAGCGAAAGTCAGATCTAATGTTGGTTGGCGTTGCAGCTTTGTCCTAAGCTTTACCGATTTCCGCTAAATCGTAAGTCGATAAAGTTTACATCCAGTAAAGTAAGAACTATAAAACCGTTCCCTCTACAATAATCAATACCATCTACTAAAATATGGGGTTCGTGGTTATCCATTATGAGTATAACTTTATGGTCATTAGAACAACTGACATTTGCAACAAATTGCAATTAAAGCCTTGTTAAAAATTTCGCTTGTCATCGACCCGAACTTGTGCACTAGTCCTAGAGCACCGTACTCGGCTGGAACACTATGTAGAAGTCTATGAGAGTCAATCTTAATTCTGGGAAAGCCCAAACAAGCGGAAGACCAATCCCATTTGCTCCAATTATTCTCACTTTGGTAATCAGTTTTCTTTTCTCGCGAGAACTAACCTGTCCAACTTGATGTTCTCCTTAGGTGCAGTCACTTTCTGAGTTTTTTGAACAGTCGTTACTTCTATTTCGTCTAGGTCGAATATATCGAATATATAGCAAATTTGTGCCCGTTTAAGACAATTTCTTTGGTTTTATTAAAACTTGATGTTCGGGCCAAACTTGCGGTTTCTGGCGTCCTTATGGAAATAACCGACTGCCTAGTCATAAATTCTGTCAATCAATCTATGCCTGCCACTTTAAAAAAAAATGCAGCACTGATCAAATACTTTGGCTTTTTCGCTTCCAGTCGAGACAGGAACTAACGATTAGGCAAAACCAATGTTGTCTCATATAGTCGCCCGGGTGTTTTGATATTAGACGGGAAATGTGAACGTGTTCCTTGCCTCCTCCTGTCCAAACCCTCCCCAATCTCCCCTACCTCTTTAGGCAGGTATAGTGGAAATATTTTAAAATGTTCTAAATGGCAATAAAACGTGCAAAAACTTATTTTAATATGCTTACTCGCACTAAAGGAGTTATCGTAGGCTTCAAATCCACAAATACCTATCCTTTGTTAACTATTTTTGTCACGTACACTTATCTGAAGATGAAGCACTTTTATTATAGCTAAGATTTATTATTTTCATTTGAAATTTCAGGTATGGACTGATTGAGTACCTATACTTTTCATTGAGTTTATAGTGCTTTAGTGAGCAATATTTTGTGAAAAAAAATAACGTTGGGCCTCGGAAGATTAAACGTTTTAAAGTATCTTCAGAATCAAAATCAAAATAGCGTGTAGCCAATATCTACTTTTAAATGCACTGCGGAAGCTTGTAAGTTTAGTAAGAAAACTGTAGCCAGAATTCGAATTTTTATTTAGGTGAATAGAAAAAGGCGTGCTCCAAAGACAAGAGACTTAAGTGAGACAAGGAAATGTGAAATAAGAAACGTTGTATACAAAGTTACGTCATGAGAGACCCTATAGAACATTGAAGAATCACGTCCCAATCTTGCAATGTTAGCAAAATAGTTCATAAAACCAGTAGCGGACGCCACTGCCAGTTAGTCAGCTGAAGTAATTGAAGTCATCATAGTCGTTCTAAGTAATTCCACGTAAAATCTATTTTGTTAAAGTTTCTCTTTTTAATACATAAAATTGCTTTTAAAAATAACTTTAACAGGTGCAGTCGGTAGGATATCCGGAGTTTATTGATTGAAAATCAATAATCATTCGTTTTAAGGATTTATCGGATTTTCGAACTATGTTGAAAAAACTGTAAAACATTATTTGACTCAAAATGGAATCACAAAAACAACTAATCCGCTGGCTAATACCACGACCGGCATTGAATTACATTGTGACTCCTGGCTTTCGTTGGGAGCATTAAATGATAGTATGTTTTCATTCCACGTACACCAACGTCATAACAAGAAAATGATCCTTGTTTGGAACTGTTCTGCATCACAGCAGGCACAATGATCCATTTTAGTCAAACGACGTCAAACGAAAATGATCCAAACAACGATGTACGTGGAATGAACACATACTATCATTTAATGATCCCAACGAAAGCCAGGAGTCACAATTTAATTCAATGCCGGTCGTGGTATTAGCCAGCGGAGTAGTTGTTTTAATGATTCCATTTTGTGTCTTTGCCCTACATGGGGCTCGCTAGTCTATGGCGGTCTGATGAGCTCTAATAAGAGCGAAATCGCGATCGTCGTTTGACTAAAATGGATTATTGTGGAACATGTTCCAAACAAGGATCATTTTCTTGTTATGACGTTGGTGTACGTGGAATGAAAACATGCTATCATTATTTGACTATTTATCGCAATTTCAACGAAAGCAGTTCATCAGAGATCGGTTCACAAATCGTCTCCATCTCACAAAGTGGCAATACATTTGGAAAGTATCGTGATGCAGAACATGTTCCAAACAAGGATCATTTTCTTGTTATGACGTTGGTGTACGTGGAATGAAAACATGCTATCATTATTTGACTATTTATCGCAATTTCAACGAAAGCAGTTCATCAGAGATTGGTTCACAAATCGTCTCCATCTCACAAAGTGGCAATACATTTGGAAAGTATCGTGCTTACCAAGCCTGTCCTTTATAGAAAAGTTAAGAAAGGAAAAAGAAACAAGAAATGAGAAGAATCGCTTTACTTCTAATGTAAACACAACTTAAATTTCTGTTGAATCTAACTGATATTTTAAATCAATTATAAATCACCTCAACTGACTCACCCTCAACTTTTGAATCTGAAATAAGTAAGTCTCAGGAAACAAATCACAATACAAATAATTCGAGTAACAATCAAATACTTTTTGTAATGCCTAACGCACAATTCAAACCTGAATATCTAAACTGTGTTCCTAGTTTTGACGGGAACCCAAACGATCTAAATCGATATCTGGCAACATGTGATAGTCTAATAAAAGAATTCTATGATCAGAACAATCCTAAAAAATATTAAAATAAATACTTAATTAATTGTTTAATAGGAAAACTTATCGGAACAGCTAAATTCGTTGTGAGCATTCAAAATGTAAATACATGGAATGATTTAAAAACTACATTAGAAATAAATTTTGCTGATTAACGTGACGAATCTTGTCTCAATCGTAACTTAGTAATGTTATAACAAAGTTCTAATGAAAAGCCAAACCAATTCTATGATAAGGTATTACATATATTAAATTTACTTTGCTCTTGTTGGCAATCATGAAGTAAACGATGTCGCAAAAGTTCTTTAAAAACTTATATTCAGAATTAGTAATAAGAACATTTTTGTAAGGTCTAAAAGAACCTTTAGGCACTAACATAAGATGTATGAGACCGCAAACAGTTGCCGAAGCATTACAATTTGTGAATGAGGAATATAATAACCAATATTTTCAAAATAACCTACAAAATATACGTAAACAACCAATTCAAAATTTGAAACAAAATAATAACCCTAATCTGTTGAAAACAAATTATAGTAATCATACTTAATAATAATACACCTAATGACTAGTTTAGAAGGAAAAATAATTTGCCCTATACTCAACCAATAAATATTCTACCTCGAATTAATCCATCAGATTTCCTACGAATTCACAAGTATTCCGAAGACCCCAAAATAAAAATGTTTTTAGACCTAACCAAAATAAAGTTTTACCCAAGCCTACACCAATGAGTATCTCGACTAGACAAACTAGTAATAATTTTAGGAATTCACCTAACAATTCTCAAAATTATACTATGCCCTCTTCTTCAAGGTAAACCTACGTGGCACAAACGCAACCTCGTAATTTCGTTCCGGAAGAACTTTGTAATACAGAAGTAGACATTATAATCCTAACAACAATGACCAAGTCAAACTTCAAACGTATACAAGAAACGAACCAAATTACAGGACTATTTCCACAAATGGAGAGGGTTAAATTAAACTGCGAAAACCAAGAAAAAAACCTTTATTTTCGATGTCCCAAGAAAATGTAAACTAACGACAAGCCAAGGAATTTTTAGTATTGAAGTGTCAACTACTAATTCTTTACCCATATATCGAATTCAATCAACCTGATGAAAAATTGAACTTTACAATCTAGTTAGATGACATCGAACTCGACAATCTATTTTCTATAAGAAGCCAAATCTTACAAAATGAGCCAAACATCCAATTATTGAATTTCTAAATTTGTGGACTTATGGCATCCTGTTATATTTGCTATAAGAAGTTTCCATATACAAGGTGAGTCAAGAAGCCGAGCCAAGCTGAGTCAGCCACTGTTGACTTACCACTACCACATGTTCTATTTCTTCGCTTACCCCTAAAGTTGAATTTTATGGGGGAGGAGCTACGTCATGAGTCACCCTATAAAATATTGAAGAATCAGTTCCAATCTTGCAGTGTCAGCAAGATATTTTATGAAACCAGTTGCGGACGATATTGTCAGTCACTCGTTCTAAGTAATTTCACGTAAAATCTATTTTGATAAAGTTTCTCATTTTAATAAATAAAATTGTTTTTAAAAAGAGTGTTTCTCGGTCCGGAACTTTAACTCATGATTGACATGAGCAATTACGTCACACGACAAAAGTTAAAAGAGGCATTGCGTGTCAAACAAATAATTGGAAATGTAGAGACGTTGTATTTCGTGCAATTCTTTATTAAATAAAATCATAGCAATGCGCTTTCGGCTTCCGCCATTTGCTGTGCTACCTAGAAGCAAGGAAATAAGTTTCTCTTAGAAAACTCCATTAACAAGATTGGTAAAAAGGTTAAAATTTGATCAATTTAATAAAAATAAAAAAACAACCAAAGTTAAATAAGACGTAAAGAGATATAAAAGCCGTAAGAAAATTTGTATACTCAATATTTCATTCATTTATTGCCATTATGAACTTTTGAAGTTATCTATACTATACCCACGAAAAGCCTATGTAAATCATGCAGTTTTATATTGTACTGGGGTTAATAATAGTGCCGTTAGTATTTTTTTTTTAATTTTACGTATTTCTAGATTTTCTATCTTTCTTTAATAACAATTATAAAGAATATTGATGCCAATCAAAATACTTTTATTGGTTGGGGTAGAATTTTTTATTAAAAAACTGAAATTACCTTCACAAACAGCACGTGGGAAACTAAACAAAATTTATGTCAATAAAAAAATGGTATTTATAAAATACTTATTTGTTCCAAGTGTTATGAGAATATATTGAATTGTTTTCTGGAATTTTAAATTCCTTTAGCAATGTAGACTTTTCGAGGAATCACTTGTCACACGGATCTAAACCCGCGACGAAAGTCAAAAGCTGTTTCTATGGATATGCAGAATTGTAGCCAACCGCCAATAAATATTGCACCGTTTCCATAGTTACTCGCATTCTTTTCATATACTCAGATTCGTATGCCAAACTTTATTTATATAGCGGATTACTTTGAAGCCACCTTCACCCCTCGCATATTAACCCTAAAACCCAAGAAATATTCAGAATTATTCTACATGGGCTGTCAAATTACCCTTTTTTCTGAAAATTTTACTTTAGGATTAGGATTGACAGGTTGGTATTTCTATACCATCTCAAATCGTGCTTGACTATGACCAACCGCAGAATTTACTTTAAATAGACCATCCATTTGTTGTATAACAAACCATCCCATATAATTGAGATCTATACAGAAATTTCCGCGTAGCTAAACGCCCAGAGTAGCGTAGATAGCCCACTCCTTGGTTTTACGCTATTATCCCGTAATAATATTTATCTTTTTAAAACATAATTTTGTGATTATATTTCTCTTCTTCAATCAGGCTAAATCACATTCCTGGAAACACTGAGCTAAATATTGTTGCGTGTTATCTAATTAAATGACGACACGAGCAATTGTTGTGGTTAATGTAATTGTACCTGATGAACTATATAATAGGCCTTTGCTATAGAATATCCTACAAGTTATATTAAGTGCTAGGGAAAAAATTAATTTGAATAAAATTAAAATCATAATACTTTTTAAAGTGAGGAACAGAAAAGAAGGTCCTTAAAATAAAGGTTCATAGTCTTAAGCAAGCGGAAAGTAAAATTTGTGTTCTAAAATAAATTTTATGTTATTTTATTTGTTGTAATAGTTTGCCGCTTCACCTATAAAGTGCGCCAGCTAAGCGGTACGGAAAATTAATCGAGGATTTAGTAAATTTCGCACTGCTCCACTTGTAATTGGGATGTGCCTAGAGTCTCCATGTACTTACCTCTAGAAGGTTCTAGCTATTTCCAGTGGCGCCTACACATTTCGAGCATTTGTGTTCATTTCTATATAAATGCGTTGCGTTGAATTTGAATTATTATATCGAAGTAACGATGGCGAGCAAAAGAGGAAAAACAATTCGAAGCGGTGCACGTGAAGTTATTGCGAGCGTTATAGAGGCCTGTACTAAAGAAGCTGAAAATAATAGTTTGAGTATTCCAATTCAAAATCGAACAGAACGCGCTGCATTTTTTCGGAAAGTAGTATAAGAAAAATTCAAAGAGAACATAATGATCGTTCATGTTCTACTTCACCTTTAAAATCTCCTGGTAAAAAAAAGACCCCGATTATCATAGGTACAAAGATAAAATTAAGGATGGTGATTTTTAAGTAATTCGACGAACAATAGATGATTTTTATATAAACTTGATGAAGGTTCCGACCTGCAAACCTTCACTTCCTGCGGTTGCCGTATGGGTATAAAACCTTAAATCGGCTTTTACGATCAAATGGTTTTGTTTGGCGCAAGTGCCAAAATAAACGAAGATTGCTCATTGAGAGACCAAATATTTTTCACTGACGGGTGAAATATCTTTCAACTGTAAGGCAATATAAGCAAGAAGGTCGCAATATTGTGTATCTAGACGAAACCTGGGTAGATTATGATATGACAGTGACCAAATGCTGGCAGAGTGAAAGTGTTACAGGTGTTGTTCAGGGAATACACTAAAGTAATCGCTTTATTATAGTTCATGCTGGTTCAGAAGCAGGATTTGTTCCAGGTGCTACTTTAGTTTTTCGCTCAGGACTAACATCTGGAGACTATCATGGACAAATAATTAGAGATAATTTTGAAAAGAGGTTGCTCAAGAAGCTTCTACCTAACATTCCTCCAAAATCAGCCGTGGTAATGGATAATGCGACTTATCATCCTCACATAGAAGTTAAAGTGCCAACTAAATACTCTACAAAACCTCAAATGATATCGTGGCTTAAATTGAACAGTCTTGTATGTGATCCAACATGGAGAAAATATCAATTATATGAAGTAATATCAGCCAACAAGCCTAGAGAAAAAAAGTATACAATTGACGGTCTTTTACGTAACCTCGATCATATACCTTTAAGGCTTGTTTATTTGTGTTCGTCTGTCATATTACTTTGTACAGGGGGCGTCATTGTGAAGTACTATACAGGGCGTTTCCTCATTGCGTGCTAATCTTAAAGGGGGTTATTCTTGGACCTTTTTAAGAAAAAGTCTTAACTTTGGAGATACAGGGTTTAAAAAAACATTTTTTTTAAATCCTAATTCTGATGTTATTATAGATAAATAACCGTGTGAAATTTGATACACGTCTTTTATGCATAAAAAGGTATTTTTTATTAACAATCAATTTTGGAAATTTCTACCAGTGGCGTGCATATGTAATTAACCTAGGTAAATCCGTATGCTCCTTAATGCATAGAAGACGTGTATCAAATTTCATGGAGTTATCTACAATAGCATCAGAATTGGGATGAAAAAAAAATTTCTTTTTAAACTTTACCATCCTGTATCTTAAAAGTTAAAACTTTTAGGACATAACAACACCCCCTTTAACATCAGCACGCAATTAGGAAACGCCCGGTATAGTACTTCACAATGACGGCCCCTATATAAAGTAATATGACAAACGGAGACAGACGGCCACTTTTGGCATACCCGAGCAGCCCAAAGTCGAACTGCATAAATTAAAATTTTGATAAATCTCGTTCACTGGATCTGATGCTGGCTGCCCTTGTAAAATCTGGACTTATAAATCGTGTATCATTATACTGGGTGGTCCAATAATAGTGGACATAGGCAGTAGCCCGGGAACCGTTAATGACAGAATTCAAGAAAAAATATATTTATAGGTAAATCGAAAGTTCGCCGTTTTTGCAACACAAAAGAGATATAGAGGTGCGGCATACGAAAGAAAACAGACAAATATAGATAAGGTTCATTAAGCATAGTGACATTTTTTAATTATCTGAAGTGCGTATAGTCAAAAAGGAGTGTAATATTATTTAAAGAACGACGGGACACCACTGGTTTAAAGAGATTATTTGGCCGACTCCGCCCGGTTTTCTTTCGTGTCCCGCCCTTTACACAATAATCATCCATGCATTGGCCGTTTTGTTTATTTTAAATTAATTTATACGAAACAGGGTACACTCATGAATGAGTTGCAAATGTTTCAATACGTTCGAGTTGCAACGAACGAATTAAGAAAACGTCTTCCATATAATATACACAGTTGTTATAAATTTTTATAATCTACAAACTGATAGCGAATATTACAATATTTTATGAGTCATTTTTAATTCAGTTTTTAATACTAAGATTGTTGTTAAAATTTAAACACACTTGATTTAACATACAGTGTTGCAACAAAGTGTAGGAATCTAAAAATATACCGGAAATGAATGATATTTAAACAAAAAACGTCGATTTAGTTTTTTAAATTTCCTATAATTGATGTTCAATTCTTTCAAAGTGATGACATGCCAAATTTTTTTTAAATAGCAACATGGGTCGTATGATACCTCTTTTGAAATGTATTTTCACCCCGAGTACATTACCAAATTTAATGTAATTCCGTCAACTCGTTTAGAAATTTTTAGAAATACCGTAAAAAACGGTCTTAGGTAACAATATATCTTGATTAATCAATTCTAACAAGTTAAACACTTTGACAAATATATACTTCAAAAATTGCTACTCGCTATTTGGCTAGTTTGGCAATGTATGTATGAATTCTTGTTGAATGTTCGTCAAAAATACATCAGCAATTCAACATATTTCTGCCTTTATTCGCTTTTAATGCTTCAATCGTAGAGGATCTGTTAAAGAAAACTTTACTTATTAAAAAGCTCCACAGGAAAAATACCAGTGGGATCAAGCCGGTGATCTCGGAGACCATTCAATTTGACCACGTCATCCAATCCACCTGTGAGGAAATATTTCACTAAGATATTCCCTAACAGGTTTTGCGTAATGAGGTGATGCCCCACCTTGTTGAAACTACATGTGTTCAATTGGTATATCAGGCTCATTGCACGGATAATGTTGAGATAAGGCGGGTTATTAAGTTCATTTATAAAAAATCCAGATAAATCGCCCCTGACAGATTAGTGTCACAAAAATAAGGACCAATAAATAATGATCCAAATTATGCCAATCCATGCGTTGGCTTTTTCATTATATTGAATATGGGCAACTTGAGTCCAACGGGGGTTTTCTGTAGGCCAGTATCTGCAGTTTTGACGATTCACAGTGCCATTCAAGGAAAACGTTGCTTTATCCGAAAACAAAAACTGGAACTAAAACGGGTTCAAATTGCAGCGTTTCTGCATGATTTCACAAAATTGGATCTCTGGCCCTAATCGTCTTCACTGAAGTACCGAATTAGTTTAATCTTGTAAGGATGATATTTTTTCGTGTGCAGAATATTTTCAGTAGAAGTGAGGTTAATATTTGAATTAAATGCTACTTGCCGGGTAGAAGAATTGGGATCCCCGCTATACCTTAGCAAAATGTCGAGTTTTAGATCATCGTCAATTTTTGCCACCCTAGATAAGTCTGTTACATATACATGTTCCCTGAATTTTTTCACACCTATGCTCACTGTTGATTTGGAAACTGGTTTGCATTCTGGGTATGTAACGTTGAAAAGACTATGTGCGATCCCCCCAACCATATATCATAAGTATTTCAATCCTTTGCTGCTGTGACCATTTTGGGAGTGAAAAAAATTAGATACTTCAAAACTGACATCACTGTCAATCGTGACATTCTGGTAACAATGTAAAAACTCACTGTTTCTTGCAAGTAAAATGTTTATTTGTAACAATAGGGATTTTAGACGTATTAGGATATTTCCAAGTCGACAGCCAACATCTTAAGCCATTTTATACTTTCGAAAAAAAACATGACAAAATCATATTAGTCTGCATGTTTATGACTATATTCTAAAAAACAAACTAAAAAATCTGCAAAATTAAATATTAGGAAGTATGGAAAAGAACATATTCATTTTAACATATTTCTAAATTTTAAGAACTGCCATTTTCAAACGAGTTGACGGAATGACATGAAATTTGGTGTACGTATTCGGGGTGGAAATAAATTTAAAAAGAAGTATCATATGACTCATGTTGTCATTTGAAAAAAGTCATCACTTTGATAGATGTCAAATGAATGTTACTAAAAGATGGGAAATTTAAAACAAGTATAGTCAAAAGCAGTGTTATCGTGCGGGTCATACGATTTATCAACGACAAATTTCTTAAGTTTGTTTATCTTTCTTTTATTACGTGTAATCATATCCTCCGCATAAAATCCTGGAGATGAATTAGATAGGCCTATGATATTTTCATATGAAAAAAGAGGATAAACATATAAATACCAGCAGTTGCAAAAATCTTTGAGCGATGTCACTTCAAAGTCAGATTGACAAGTCAGTGATAAAATGAGTAATAGAAAACAATTTTCGGATTTTTTGCATCTACAAAAGAAAAAATGGTATTAAATCTAATAAAATATTACGAAAACGAAAATTCACCAGCCAATATCCTGGAGATAGTAGCAAAAGCTCTGGGAATCGGTATA
Organism: Kuschelorhynchus macadamiae; assembly: GCA_030620095.1. NCBI lineage: Eukaryota > Metazoa > Arthropoda > Insecta > Coleoptera > Curculionidae > Kuschelorhynchus > Kuschelorhynchus macadamiae. The sequence goes on from JAUTXW010000354.1 coordinate 14,097, forward strand.
AGGACTCTGCAGAAAATTGTGCATGAAAACAGCATAATTTACTACCGAAGAAGATTAAAAAATGTACACGAAAAAAGCCAAAGACAGAAGAATTAAGTGACAATGTAAAAATGGATGTTCGTAATGCAATTTACGACTTATACACATCAAAAACTAATATAACCGTTCAAGTTTTAAAAGAAGCTTTAAAAATCGAGGCATATTGGAAATTGGACTAAAATCGTTGTTAAAATTAATAAAAATGTTGGGTTTTCGAAATAAAAAGGACTGTAATCGAAGATTTTTATGCGAGTTGCTACATATAGCAAGTCAGCGTTTTAAAGAAGTACACGGAAAATGGTACTTCAAAATTTAGAAAAGTGGTGTTTTTAGACGAGACTTGGATATTTTCTAATGGAAGTGGTTCAAAATCTTGGCAGGGCCAGTCTGTAAAAAGGGTCAAGAGAAAAAAGGGCTGTGGGACGGGGAAACGGTTCATCATTTTGCATGCAGGTTCTTCAACAGGATTTCTCCCAGGTGCAAGTTTACTGTTTTTTTCAACATCCAAAAGTATGGACTACCATGATAATATGAACTGTGAACTATTTAAAAAGTGGTTAAAAGAACAACTGATTCCAAATTTAGATGCTCCATCTTTAATCATTCTGGACAATGCATCTTATTATTCAAGAATCTTAAATATACAACCTACTTCTTCCTGGAAGAACAGTGATATTTATGACTGGCTAATAAATTTTTTTATTAAATATAAAACAAAATATATGATATATAACGCAATAGAATTAATATAGGCTGGGGCAAAATCATATTACGAAAAAATCGATCTTTACATCAGATGAAAAACTGGAAAAAATCTGTGGAACATACGGAGAAATTATATGGATTGGTGAAATCGAGAACGATACAGGCTATATACATATATATATATATATATATATATATATATATATATATATAATGGAGTACATTTCTTAATCTTCTTCGGAAGTAAATTATATTTTTTTTCATGCACAGGTTTCTGATTCCTTTTCAGAGCTTTTGCCACTGGTTCCTGGATATTTATCAAATTTTGTACATTTGTATATTTAATAAAAAAACAATGTTAACTTATTTTTTTTTAAATATAAACAAAATTTGATATATAACAAATATATATATTAACATTGGAACGAATATTATATAATTATTTACTGGTTTATTGTCTACAAATATACAAATTGTGAATGTACATATAAAAAGACATTTTGTATAGCAATAAAAACACACACAAAATTGTGTCAAATCTATTATAAAACATTACTAGTAATATTACTAGTAATATAGTAATTTTTAAAATTTTTAAATTAAAATTCACTGGCTAATATCCAGGAACCAGTGGCAAAAGCTCTGAGACTCGGTATAAGGAATGTACAGAAACCTGTGCATGAAAAAAAATATAATTTACTTCCGAAGAAGATTAAGAAATGTACACGAAAAAATCCAAAGGCAAAAGTTACAATGCAAAAATGGATATTCATAATGCAATTTATGATTTATAGACGGCAAAGACTAATATAATCCTTCAGAAACTTTTTAATATTCCAGACTAAAAAACATCATCATCACTTAAAAAGTCCTCATCTTCTAAGTCGTCCTCAAATGGCGCAATGATCATTGGTGCTATTTCGATATCTAGAACTCGTTCTCGATTCCACCAATCCATATTAATTTCTCCGTATGTTCCACAGATTTCTTCCAGTACAATTGCACTTCATCTGATGTAAGACCATCGTTCACGTGTTTTTCGTAATATGATTTTGCCCCAGCCTATATTAATTCTATTGCGTTAAAGTGCCAATGGTATGGCGGCATATATTGTTGGTTTTTTATTAGATTTTGCCATTAAAAGAAGTTCTAGTTTCAGCATATTGGGTAAAGAATTTTGTTTTTGTTTTATTAGCCAGTCATAAATATCACTGTTCTTCCAGGAAGAAGTAGGTTGTTTGGTGTAAGATGCATTGTCCAGAATGATTAAAGATGGAGCATCTAAATTTGGAATCAGTTGTTCTTTTAACCACTTTTCAAATAATTCACAGTTCAAATTATTATGGTAGTCCATACTTTTGGATGTTGAAAAAAACAGTAAACTTGCACTTGGGAGAAATTCTGTTGAAGAACCTGCATGCAAATGATGAACCGTTTCCCCGTCCCACAGCCTTTTTTTCTCTTGACCCTTTTTAAAGACTCGTCCTGCCAAGATTTTGAACCACTTCCATTAGAAAATATCCAAGTCTCGTAAAAACACCACTTTTCTAAATTTTGAAGTAACATTTTCCGTGTACTTCTGTAAAAACTGGATACGCTGACTTGCTATATGTGGAAACTCGCATAAAAATCTTCGATTACAGTCCTTTTTATTTCGAGAACCAAACATTTTTATTAATTTTGACAACGATATTTCCCAATATGCCTCGATTTTCAAAGCTTCTTTTTTATATATATATATATATATATATATATATATATATATATATATATATATATATATGTATATATATATATATATATATATATGTAAATTTTGCCAACCAAATACATATTTATTAAAATAATATTAAGTGTCTATCTTAATAATATTGCGTAATATAATTAAAAAAAACTATTTTTTTTTTCCCATTTGTATATTTGTAAATAGCCCATGTTAGAGATTTAATAGCTAAATTTTTTTATTAAATATAACACACAAGCATATAGAAAAGTAAAAAATTATAACTAAAATAATTATTCATATATATATATATATATATATATATATATATATATAGTTATATGTAATGAACTGGTATATATATATATATATATATATATATATATATATATATATATATATATATATATATATATATATATATATATATATATAATATATATATAAAATATATATATATATATATATATATATATATATATATATATATATATATATATATATATATATATATATCAAATTATGTGAAAGTATTAAGGGTGATATTAAGATAAACTCCTAACTTGTGGTGCGAACTCAACATGGCGACACAAAATGGCGGTCAAATAAGACAAAAAAAAATTTTCTGAAGGATTATATTATTCTTTGACGTGTATAAATCATAAATTGCATTATGAATATCCATTTTTGCATTGAAACTTAAGTCTTTTGCCATTGGATTTTTTCCTGTACATTTAATCCAAATACATTATGTTTTTTTTTCAATAATCTGTACATTCCTAATATACCCATTCTCAGAGCTTTTGCCACTGTTGCTCCTGGATATTAACCAGTGAATTTTAATTTAAAAATTTTTTAAGACAAAAAATTTACACCAATTTTTTGCTATAAATATTTTTTGTACATTTAATAATTTAGTAGGCAATAAATAAATAACTATAGAATACTTGTTTCAATTTTAAGGCGTGTTTAAAATAAGTAAATTTTTTTATTAATTACCTATAAGACAAAATTTGATATATAAAAATCGGTAAAATCGTATTTGTAGAAACTCATGGCTAACTAAAGATACAGGCTATATATATATATATATATATATATATATATATATATATATATATATATATATATATGTTATATACATGTTTTCCGGCATCTAGGGATCCTTAAACGTAAAGATCTGAAAAAATCTCACGAGGGAAGTAATAACTAATTACCTTGTGTTTTTAACAAAAGTGTATAATAATTTTGCAAAATAAATTTTTTTTCTTATCACAATCCAAAAAAAACAAGTTTTCTTTGCACAGGGGTGGCCCGCAATTAAATAAATGACACTGTATAAGTGGTTAGATTTATAGGTCAAGCGGGGCTCATAATTTTTGGTGATCCATAAAAAAATTTAACTTTCATTAAGTGGCTGTATAAACAGAACATATCCTGATTGTTCCACTGATTAGAATCGCCTTCAGACTTCATTAAGGCGCTTGGCATTTTGTGTATTTTTGTTTTTGCCAACCAAAAATTTTTAACCAAATACATATTTAGCGAATTTTCTTATTTAGTCCCTCGGCATTTAATATATAAAATAATATTAAGTGGCTATGTTAATAATATTGCGTAATATAATAAAAAAAAACTTATATTTGTAAATAGCCTATCGAGATTTAATAGCTCGATAAAAGAATCACACAACATTTTGGTGTTCACTGTGTTTCTTGATTTGATTCATAATGTTGGTGACCTTTGGACCCGCACGATAAGACCGCATTCGACTATAGATATGCTTTTTTTTTAAGTATTATTTCTTTTTGGTATATTTTCAGGTTTCCAAACTTGTTTGCCACACTGTATATATATGTTACTAAATTAAAACAGCATTCGGCTGTATACATTGTGCAAAATACGTACTAATTCTGCTATTATCTAGACCACACTTAAAAGACCCCGCACAATCTTTACCGGAGATGGCTGTCAGTCAGTTTTCTTGAAAATTTGATATCTTGTAGTTTTCAAATACCGATCAATAGTTTTCATAGGTACTCAATCCTGCGGCTAGTTTGCAATATACTGTCCCTTCATTTATGCATTTTTTATTTTTTTGTTCTTAAATACTTAATACGCCTTCAAGTAAGTCAGTATCTTAGAATATCTGAGAATAGAAGTTGCTGTTTGTATTGGTAAAAATAAACTCGTACAGGGTGTAACTGTTTTCCACATTGCGGTTATTTTTGTTTTATGTTTGACCGCACCACAAAATTCCAATTTTTACAAAAAGTTCAATTAAGCTAAAACAGACAGTCAGATTTGGATAATCTTTTAATATGTGTATTCAAATTAAATAAAGATTAAAGAATTGTATCGAAAAGGTTTGTAAATAGCTGACTTTACCGTGGCCATGAATTTTAATACACGTTTTGTAACCTATTCATCATCTAGATACTAAAAATCTATAAAAATGCGCTTTCACACATGTTTATCAAAAGTTCTTGGCTGGAAAAGATATATGCATAATAGCAGGAGTATATAATTTCTGCAGGTGCAAAACGGCCTACTAGAAGAATCGCTTTCGATTATGTCATAGGGTACCCTGTGACATAATCGAAAGCAATTCTTCTTGTAGGCCGTTTTGCACCTGCAGAAATTATATATTTCTGTTATTCTACATATTCATCATCTGAAAATCTAGACCTCTTAGGCTTACTGCAAAGATATTTAAGTACCTAGTCGATAAAAGTGACACAATTTAATTATCAAAAAATAAAACCAAGGAAAGGTAAATAATAACAGATATAATATAAATTGTAGTATAATACAAAGCGTCTCATAAAAAGCCGAACAGACCATACGAGAACTGTTACGTTAGATTCCACTTGGTTTTACATAATAATTCTAGTAAAAGGATTTATATATAAGTAGTTTGATAAATATTTGTGTTACTTTGTTCTAATAACTACGAGATATTATCGAAAATACTAAATATCGTAGCAAAATAAAAAGCAAATCGTAAAAATAGGTCAACAATTTTCTCGTTTAGACTTGAATTAAAAATATACTTTTTCGGATGGAAATTAATTGTAATGAGAAATTCTAATACATTTTATGTAACATAAGAATTATTAGATCATATTTTTAAAAAATAGTCAATTATTGTACGCGACCTTGGAGGTATAATGAATACATCAAGATTTTAATTTTTATACAAGACCAATTAATTATCATACTGATTTTAATGTTAAAAAAACCGAGCTCTATAGTATTTGTAATAAAACTTCTATTTACTAGAGCATTAGAAAATCTCGCCCTGATTCATAATAGTGACTTATTAATGAACTTTTATCCTAATATTTAAAAAAGCATAATTATATTAAACTGAGTGAAACCTAATATTACATTAGTCACGTAGTTTGTCTATAATTTTATTGTATATTTTTATTTGCCATAGTTATATTCATATGCTATATTTACTTAGCATTACTACTAGGTTCGTTCTATAATTAATTAGTGTCACTTTTACCGGCTACAGTAATGTAAGCTATTTACAAATCGTTTGGATATAATTATTTAAGTTTTAAAAAATCTGGCTGTTGGTTTTAGCTCAATTGTTTCAGGTGAGGTCGAATATGTAACAAAAATGCAATATGGAAAACAGTATAGTAATACAATAAGTTTCAATCTCACATATTCTAAGCAACTGACTTATTTGAATGCGTATTAAGAATTTACAAACAAAAAAATTTAAAAAAAATGCATATAATGAGGAACAAGCAAAATTCCAACTTTGACGCCCTGATATCGAAAAATAGCCTTAGGATTAAGTTTTTGATCAGGATGTCGAGAACTGCAACAAAGCAAATTTTTAGGAAAATCGACTGAAAGCCATTTGCCATAAGGTTTGTCTGTTAATAATGAGTCCGTTAATAACATCGTTTTTCATTATTTTTCAATCAATAAAAGAAATACCTCTTCGAATTTTCAGATATGTATTTTTTATAAAATTTCACATTGCTAAACAGTATATACAGTATATTAAAAATATTGCTTTCGCTAATCTCTCTAAAAGTGTTTGCAGCCATAAACCTATATTACAATAGAAACGAGATAATAATTTACGTATTTTTAACTAGTGGGTAATAAAAGTCATATGAGCGTGACGATGCTGTAATGCATTATCATAAAATGAATGATTTTTTTAATATTTAAATACTATTTGGCATTTTGGTATAAACCCAAAAGATGTTTAACGCATAATTTAAGAGTATAGTCTAGTTTGATGCCACTCAAAATATGAAAAATTTGATGGCAGCAAACATTAACATACTTGAAACGCTATTCCCAAGCAATTTCAAGGGTCCTCTGAACAGGTCATTAGCAGAGCTAGGTGTATCGGGAGCAACATAATTGGAAAATGCATCGGCAATAATTATATCTCCTTCTACTCCCCTCGCAAGCCCATATACAGTATTGTTACAAACTAATGCACTGCCTGTAATGACATTTTGGATTACAGATCTGGGAAGTTCATAGGTTTCGTTGTTAAAAGTTGCAGAAGGTACATTTGCTGTTAGAATATTGTTATTCTGGAAAGTGACGTAATTACAGTTAGTCAAGTTAGAGTTCTCGTAAGTGACGTTTATATATGTTAGATTCTCAAACGGAATTAACTCACTGTGTCTAAGAACAACTAGATTCCTGTAAATAGTATCGTTTATATCACCTATAGCAAGAGCGGTTCTAGTAAAAAGAGTCTCAGCGTGAATATCTAGTAGTTCCCGATCGTCTCTAAAGACTTCATACATGGTCCTATGTATCACCACCTCTTGCACACTCGTTAGCACCCCAAGTGCAGTTTGATTATTGATTCTAGCACTGAAATTGCCAATAATACCATTGAATAACTCTAAACTGTATACATGTTCCAAAGTGATAGGTATAGCATTCCAAATGATTAGTGCTTCCTGCGTACCAATACTGTGATTATGTAAGAGCTGTACAAAACCTCTAACTTCGTAGGATATTACACTGGTTGTTAAAATATCTCTGATTCCCGCCCAGAGAGCTTCTAAAGTAATTCCTGCTTCTGAACATGCCAATTCCAAGTTTGCTTGTGTGAAGTTGCCTTTAATGAATTCTTGCCAGGGATCTGGATCTCCCCAAGCTATCCCAGCTGAAAATTGGTTAACATCAATTTGTAATGCTACCAGTGCATTCCTTAGTGGAACTCCTGACAAGTTAAGTCTTCCTGTGAGGGTATTGTAAAAATTGGTAAACGTCCAGTTAAACAATTCCAGGGTGTAGTTAAGGCCGTTGATGCTGAAAACCTGTGCTTGAGGAATCTCAAGTAACTGCAAAATGTTTGAGGTCGTAGCTAGACTTATATTGTTAGCTTGATATAAGCCCAGGACAGCTTCCGCTGAAATTCCTTTGTCTACTGGACGATTGTAGATAACATCTACAAGATAATTCGGTATCCTGGCGTCAGATATTTCAAAAAGAAGTCGAATTAAATAATCTTGATTGGACTCAGCTTCTTGACTTCGAGCGAAGTTTAGTATCCCGAAAGAGAGCAACAGTAGAATAAAGAGTTTCATCTTTGTAGTTACTTTGGCCTCTGAAATTAATAAAAAAAAAACAATTATTATTTCGAATATAATTTTAGATATTTTTTTATTTTGTTGAAACTTGAAAACATAAAGTAGATAAAAAAATTTGAGGGTAAAGGTAATTTCATGGTATTTTGGAAAATAATGATTAATTTTTTAAAAACTTTTTTTTGTGTTATTTTATCAGGCACCTAAATGGCGACAGCTAGTACCTTTGAAAGTATTTTTATGACTGCTAACAAAAATAAAATAATAAGAAATAAGAATAGATGAGGACTAGTTTAAACGTCCTTTGCGTCAATCACTGAAAAGTTTGGGCCGAGTACTTTACAACCGTGCGGTTACGCCAGGGTGCTACTAAATGAAGAGTGCATCTTTAATTTAATGTGACAGCATGTATATCACTGTTTTATTAAATTGTTTTCTTTTTGCTAACTATATATTAGATTTGAAAAACTGCCATAAAATGCTATGGATTAGAGAGGGAATATTCTCTTATAACACATAAATGTAGCATCATACTAGAATATTGACTTATATGAAAGAATTTTTGCCAATTTTCTTGGTTATATTAATTATATAAAAGCGGTTATTACTCCCCATCCCCAATGATGTAGTTCTGAAATGGTTAATGGTTTTAATGTTGGTTAGCTTAAAGGTAACCTGGATACAAAATAAATTACCTGTATATTTTTTTGAGATCATAAATTATTTTTAACTTGTCAAATGAATATAAACCGTGGTTGAAATATTTTCCTAAAAAATAGTAAGAAAATATAGGCACATATATAGGGGACTATATCGGAGCTAAGTTCTAAAGGAGTGTTCGTTTTAAGCTTTTGTATATTGACGTACATATTATTTCCCATTTAAATGCTTTTATTTAGTGGCGATCTTAGTTTTGTTTTTGAAGATAAAAAGAATTGGAAAATAGAGAAGATTGAACTTCAAAATCAAATGTCAGATCTTATCCCTCGCAGAATATGTATCTTGCTCACTCGGGATTAAACGTTTTTAAAATAATTTTAAAAGTTGGTAAACTGGACGTATTTGAATAGATTACGCTACTGCGAAGACCCCTAGCATATTCTACAAATCTGTTTGGCAGTGTTAAAAGGACTGAGAGCTCTAGTGATATTTTCAAAATATATTGCTCTATTTTTTAATTTGTTTCACTTGCATTTTGATAAGAATCAAAATACAAGAGTTCTAACCACACTATATCACAACTTGTTACGTTCTGGACGCGCATTTCGCTAACCAAGTTAGCATCATCAGCAGATGATATATATTATGAGTTTATATCATCTGCTGATGATGCTAACTTGGTTAGCGAAACGCGCGTCCAGGACGTAACAAGTTGTGTTGTAGTGTGAGTAAGAGGGAAATATTGCAACCGTATAAAAACTACCCTACGAGATTTTGGTGTTCACATAATGTTGATGAGACTGTTGAATTATTTTACTCAATAGTCTACAGGACAGTTGAAATGTATGTTCTTCGAAAATGCGTTCGCTCTCTGAAATATCCTTCTTATTTTTCAAAGCAGACTATTGCATTAATATCACGGAAGAACAAAGCTTTCAACATATATAGAAAAACCAGACTACTATCGGATGAAAAATACTTATAAAAACTTAAGAAGAAACTCTAAAAATTCTATTAATTTTGATTATAATAAGTTTGTAAATTTAACCCAATTCGCTATTCTCAATAATGTGAAATCCTTGTGGTCCTATATTAGATCTAAGTGCGAAGTTGCAGGTTATCCCAAAGAAATGAATTTTGGTAAATTCTCTTCCAACCGTAAGGAAATAGCCAATATTTTTGCTAGTTTTTTCCAATCCACATATTTCCAACACAGCGGAATTCACTACAATAGTGTCCACCTACCTGCTTTGATTGATGTCAATCTTTGCAGTGTTCATATAGACTGTGATTCCATGTTCCACAACCTGATTGATCTAGATATAAAAAAGGGCGTTGGTCCTGATTTATTACAAGCAGTGTTTTTTCCGAGGGGCGAACCGCTGGTGGTATTTATTGTACAAGCACTTGGTAATACTGGTATTTTTTTGGTACTAATTTGGTATTTTTGGTACTAATTTGATATTTGGTACTAATTTGGTATTTTTGATACTAAACTGGTATTATTTGGTAATAAACTGGTTTTATTTGGTATTAAACTGGTATTAAACAGGTATTTTGTTGGACATTTGGCAACGCTGGATTTGACGCACGTGGCTACGACGGTCGGGAAGCTGATTGCATCATTTCTAGCCCAGTTGCATTGAAAATGAGTCGCCTTCGCGCTCTTTACACGATCAAAAATTTTTAGTTCGACCTATTTTATATTAAGTATTTTGAAGTTTTTGTATTTAGTGTCCAAGGTAAGTACCTACTTAACAATAAAATATACCTCGGAATATACATACTTAAGAATAATTACTTGTGTTTTGAGGTTAGGTTGCTGGCCTATTTGAAAATAGGTTATTTTTACTCGATATTAATTGCCAAGCTTGCAATTTTTCAATGCATAAAAATGGTTTTTACGCAAAAACGGTGCATAGCGTCATACGAAAAAATGTCAAGAAATTAAAGAACTCGCCTCATGGAAACATAATCTCGCATAATATGGATCTCGTTAGAATTTCTTATTTTTCTTGTGCATATTACTATATTTTTGAGCTTATAAGTAACAAATACCTAGCACAAATAACAAAAAATTCAATTACTTTTTATGTCTAGTTTCTATTTTATAAATTTTTGAAATATTGATGTTAATGGAACCGATGTTTTTCTGACCTAATTATCCTAGTTTGACATGACTAGGCTCTAAAGCTCCAAATATCTTAAATTCACGTGAAAAACTAAACATTAACAAAAATTAAAGTTATTAATTAGTTAGCGACTCGGTTAGCGATTGACATTTTTTATTATTAAATTAGGTTTATGTTTATAAAGTCCCAAACCGTCCAAACATACCTACGTAAAAAAGGATAACGTGCATGTCCCATTTTAGATGTATACCCCGCCTATATTTAGAGAAATAGTAATACCTATACCGGGTGTAATCGAGATTTCTTTCCGGCTGCCATTTTGTTATTTTTTATCCGATCGTACGAAATTGGGTAGGGATCTAGGGTTAATCAATTGCCATTTTTTGACATACTTGACAGTTTTGTATGACTTCCGGTTTGACCGGAAATGGCTCCATTTTTCTTTATTCAAATGGGATTTTGGACCTTTTTCTGTATAGTATGGCATAAAAAAATCAAGTCAATCCGCCATTTTGAAATTTTAAATGCTATTTTTATTTTTCAATCTAGGGTGCTGGTTGAGTCCACAAAAAGCACCACTTTAAGCTTTCCCGAAGGTTCAAAAGAAAACCCGATATTTTCTTTAACCAAAAATCTATTATCTTAAATAATTAAAATTACAATTGAATACTGATAAAACAAACTTTGTACGGATCGAGGTACGGATTAAAAGGCCAAAAAATTAAAGTGAACTCATTGAATACGTATTCGAGACTACTTTTATTTAACACATAACATAAAGACAGTATTGATTACGGTCGGCGGCGGTACTTATCAATATTTATTATTTATAAAGCGGCATATCTATAAAGCCGGGCCGAAGTCTAAACATCCGAACTGCTAACTCCAAGAAATTTTGGTAATTTTACTTTTGTTAAAACTATTACCTACTGGGTGTCTCCAACATGTGCCATGAAGTGCCCTAAATTACTTCTATGAGCTTAAAGAGGCTGTAAAAAATAGTATTAACTTTATTTCATTGTAAATTTCTAATGCAGAGTTACTAAAAGTCGATAAAATCAGTTTTTTTTAATTACTCACAATTTTTAAATATGAGTATACTACTCGGTATACTATTTTTATATTACAACAAAACGCGCATTTTCAATACGAATCAAATGAATATAAACACATTAGGTCAATACACAAATAAAATTTTTTAATAATTAAAAAAGGATCAAAATTAAAACAATAATTGATAAATAAATTAATGCTTTTAACTGTCAAATGGTTATTAAATTTTCTGCAGAATATCGTTATATATACGCCTTGTGATACACTTTCCGTCGTGTCCTCGGTCGTGTCCTAAGCATAAAGAATAAAGCCTCGAATAAAGCATTAAGAATTTTAATATCTCTTACTGTTTGGGCACCAGGGGTTGTTTCTTGATTCATTAAATTTTGCTTTAAATTTTTCTAATAATGAATTAACTTTTTTAAATGGGAAAAATAGCCTTTTAGTAATAAATAATACTGTTCTTTTTAGATGTCTTCGATATCTTCAAATAGTTCAATTGTTGAACACGAGGTTGAACATGAATCAACGCCGTCTTCGTCTTATTTAGTTTCGACGGCCCCGAAGACGGCCCCGACCGAGGCCATGACAGACGTTTTTACGCAATTTGAACTTTCAAAGAAAACTATTGTTCCAGTTCCGATTAGAAATCTCTTAACTATTAACGGATATGATACAGCCGCTGTTTTACAGCATTTGTCAGAAAAGGATATTGAAGCAATTGAACACTTTGCACGACATGACCTGCATAAAATAATTTCCGTGTCTGAAATGAAACTATTTTACGGCCCCCTGTATTTTAGAGATCCAGAGAAATTTCGTTTTGTGCCTGGTCACCGTAATCTAATTTTTTTAATTAAAGATTTTTATGTAAATTTAAACACAAATAATAAATCTACCATGACCGAGACCATGACCATGACCGACATATTAAGTACATCTAAAGCTAATACTGAAAAATATCTGGAATCTAAAGGTGCGTTGACAAAATCGTTCAGTTCTGGAAGTCTTTCAAAAGATACGACTCTACGTGTTTTGGAAACTGATTATACCCAAGAGAATAATATAGTTTCTAAAATACAAAAGCAATGGTTAAAGTCAAAAATTGGCGATGAACTCTGGAGCACTTTAAACTGCAATAGTCTGTTTAATAACATTATTTTTAACACATCAATTTTACTTCCAAATTCTACTGCAAAGTTCGAGGCAAACTCAATTTCGGGATCGACTTTAATATGCAAAATAACCTGCTTTTGTAAAAAGCAAGTAACTTTACAAAAAAAATATCATCCTTCTACAAAAACCACAAAAACAAGAGTTACAAAGGCACGCTGGGTAAGCTCAAATTTTCAAACACACTTGATAAAGCATTTTGATATAACAAATAAATTATTTATACCAAAAATTAGTAATAATCGCAGTGTTAAATCCGAGGTTAATTCGGAAGTAAGCAATAATTCTTCAAATGCCTCTGAGGCCTCGTCTGAGGCCCAACCAAAAATAACTTCATTTCTAAAAAAGCCTTCTACCGAGCCTTCTACGGAAAATACCGAGGAAATTACAGAGGCATGCAAACCCTCATGTAGCAAAATTGTACCCCCTAATCTAATATGTGAAGTTCCCTGTAATCAAAGAAATCCTAATGTAAAAATACTAGACTGTGTAATTATTCCACCAACTAAACGAGCCTCGGAAGTACCCTTATCAGCCGCCACTTTAGCCATACCATCCACAAGCAATAATAATTTTCTCCCCGATGTTAACGCTTTACTACCATTATCAGCTTCTGCTTCAACCTTACCGTCAACAAGCAATAATTCAATTTGGAAATCTATAAAATACAGCCGCTCGCAAAGGAATAAAAGAAAAATTGAAAAGTTTCATCGCAATCAACCTCTTATAACCAACTTCATTTCGATATTAGAGAAAATAAATTCTACTCTTAAGGAAAATGGAGAAATATCGAAAGCTTTTAAGGAAACGATGATGGTTTGTCTAAATCGAGGTCTAAATGAACCCGAGAATGAACCTGATGAGAATAAGCCAGAATCGAGGCCAGAATCAATGCCAGCAAACAAATTTTTAAACATTTTGCTTAAGACAGCAAGAAAAAACAATGGGCCAAGTCAAAAAAACGAATTTGATCCTGAGCTAAAAAAGTTTGCATTATATATATATTATTGCGCTGGTAAACTGTGCTACGAAACCTTACATGCAAACCTATCAAATATCTTACCATCTTTGTCCAGCTTAGCACGATTTAAAGTTTCACAAAGTTTAGTTAGTCGAGAGGGTGAATTTCGTTTTCAAGGTCTCCAAGAATATTTACATAAAAGAAATTTACCGAAGGTTGTGTGGATTTCAGAAGACGCTACAAGAATAACGTCAAAGGTAGAATATCACAATTCTTCAAATCAAATTATGGGATTTGCCCTCCCACTTAAAGATGGTATTCCAGTAGAACAGGCCTTTCCTGCAACTTCCGCAGAAATCATTCAATCATATTTTATTAATAAAAAGGCCGAATATTGCTACGTGATTATGGCTCAGCCGATAGATTTGCAAGCTCCTGCTTTTTGCCTTTCCTTTTTTTCCACTGACAATAAATTCACTGCGGAAGACGTTATTGCTAGATGGAAATTTATGAAAGAAAATCTACTACAGCAAGGTATCAGAGTATTAGGATTTTCCTCAGACGGAGACACTAGACTACTGAAAGCAATGAAAATTGAGACGTCCTTTATTTCCAATCATGACATGCTTGACGACAAGGAACCAGAATGGTTCCACTTAAACTCCTTAAAATCAATGGAAATTCAATCAGAGTGTTGTTATATACAGGACTCCGTTCACATTGTCACAAAATTGAAAACAAGATTCCTAAAACCAGGTGTAATATTACCGATGGGAAACTTTTTTGCCCACGTTAGTAGCTTGGAAACTTTAATAAACACGGTTGGAAAAGGGCAACATTTTATTACAAAGTCTGACTTAAAGGCCGAAGATAAAATGAATTTTAACAGTGCCGAAAAGATTTGTACAGATTCTGTCTTAAATTTACTTCAACATCAGCCTGATGACATAGCCACCTACATGTATCTAAAAATTATGAATTTTGTAATTTCCTCCTTTATAAGTAAGGACGAAAAATTAAGCAATCGCTTGTATAAAATATGGTACTGTATATTCTTTCTTAGATACTGGAGGGCTTGGATCCGATCTAAGAAAGAATATACTTTACAAAATAATTTTATAACCTTAAATGCCTATACTTGTATAGAATTAAACGGGCACATGTTAGTCAAATTAATTAATATTTTTAATAAGGATAACTCTCTTTCAGAAGCAATGTTTATTCCGTGGATTTTTAATAGTCAGGCCTGTGAGAGTCTCTTTAGATCTGCCAGATCATTAACATCAACATTTTCCACTGTTATAAATTTTTCAATTAAAGATTTTATGTACAAATTAGACCGCATTTCTTTTATAAATAATGCTGTTAATGATCTGCAGGAAGAATTTGTGTTTCCAAGGGAGAGGAAACGCTTTAAATCAAATTTATTAGGGACTTCTGAATATGACTTACTCGATGACTTAAAAAACATAAATGTCAACCTCAATGTCAACGATATAATAAATAGAGCCATGGCAGATGCGCATGAAGATACGACATCCCTTGGTATGGACCAAGCAAAAAATATAGGAAATCAACTTGATCTTAAGTTACCGACTTACCAACTGACCCACTTACCAAAACCTACTCCTCGACCTACTTCTACAATGATCGAGACAATGATAGACATAGATTCTGACCTCGAACCTGACACTGACTCGGACATTGATTTCCATACGTACGATTTTAAAGAAACTGGACAGACTGAACTTCTGGAATCATTTCTAAAAAATGAAGCTGAACTTGATACAGGCAATTCCGTAGAAATGGAAGTAGATCTAAAAGATTATTCTCACAAAGTAGCAAACATTGATGAAAACCTCGATGAAAACAGTCCCTATTTAAAAATAAAGTTGCCAAACAATAAATTCACAGTCATTAAAAAGTCTTCCTATTGTTGGTTGCTAGATGAGGGTAGTGGGCGCATAAGTACAGATAGACTCAATAGGTTCAAATCTGCAAAAAGTCCATCTAATGGAAAAAATAAAAAAAAAGCAACGGGAAAGGTACAAGGTAAGAGGTTAAAAAAAAGTGCCGCAGTTGAAGAAGATAATAATTACTGTACAACTTCTACCTCGACTTCTACCGACTCAGAAGAATTTAGCGTAGATGACTCATCTGATACCGAAACTTTTTCAGACGATAATGAAATCGTGGAAGGAAAATTACCTATTATATCTCTTAAAGTAGATAAATATTATGCGGTAGCTTATGATGAGGATTGGTACGTTGGTCGCATAGTTCATCAGATAGAACCAGATCGGTACCAAATAAAGTTCCTCAAACGTGCTAGCAAACGTGATTTAGGGTCATATGTTTGGCCTAAATCGGATGATATAGCAAATGTTCATAAAATGTTTATTTTCTATGGACCTCTGGTATTAACTGGCACTGAAACATTTTGCCTTAAAAGAACTGATGTTTTAAAAATTAGTAAACTCTATAATAGTGGAGTTTAAAACGTAAAATATTCCAATTTCCTTTGTTCTCGAGTATACGTTTGGACAAAATTTTCCAAAACGGCTTAATTTAAAAACAAAAACTAAACAGATTCTTAAAAATAATAAAATTGTTTTATGCATTCGGATACAATCGAGGATATAATAGACGATAAAAATCAGTTACTTTCTAAATTTTAAGTTGTAATATTTTTAATTTGAATTTTTATTTGCAAAAAGTTTTTACCCAACCAATCGAAATTTTATGATTTTCAAGAATCAGTTTAGTTTGACAAAAAAAAATAAACCGTTTTGGAGGTTTCCAGAAGTATGCCCAAGAACAAAGGAAGTTCAACCGTTTTACGTTTTAATGTTGGCGTCTTAATTTGAATTTTCGTTTGCACTTTATTATTCCTTATACACAGTGGATTGCAGAAAGCTCTGTTAAAATTTAACGTACGTTAAATATATAGCCAAACGTCAATTTAACAACGTGTCAGGATTTAACATAGTGTTAAATTTTAACAGAGCTTTCTGCAATCCACTCTAAGAATGTAAAATCAACTGGTCGTCTAAAAATTGTATGCTGCAGAGGGTGCCGGGTGATTAGCAAGTCTTGAACGCATTCTTAGGGTATAAAATATTATAAAATGTGATCCCTACCTTTTAGCAATAAAGTGCAAATGGAATGACGCATAGCAGCAGCTCAGATTAAAAAAAAAACAAATAAATATCTTGCCTTTATCATCAATTTTTGACTTTTAAACGCAACCGTATGTCCACCTCTCTGATTTACCTTAAAGAAAAACTGTAAGACGAGCTGTGAGATTACCAACTCTTGTTCCTTTATTTGCCAAAAACTTAGTTTATCATTATTTTTAGTCATTAACTATTAGCTATATTTTATAAATTAATTTAAAATAGATAGGTGTATGATGTATAATGTTTTTCTCGTTTTAGTTAAGTGCATATCTATATTATTTGTTACTTTTATATTTTCAAGTACTTTATTGGAGAGTTTATTGGGTTTATTTGCTTAAGCTATTTTTTAAGCAAATATTTTAAGAAGTTGTTTTTTTGTACTTTTTGTTTAACCTTGGGTCTCGCCTTGGTTTATTTGTTTGAATTGTGTTCTAAAATTTCTTTTAATAGCTAATAAATAATAACAACAGCTTATTCCTTTTAAGTTGCTAAACTGACAGGTTGTTCATTATATTTTAATTTTGTACTTTTAGTTTAACTTATTGGGTTTATTTGTTTAAGTTATGTTCCAAATTACCTTTTAATACCTAACAAACAATAACGACTGATTCCTTTTAAGTTCCTAATTCGTTCCTAAACGACCTAAACTAATGTTTAAGTAAATATTTTGACGGGTTATTTTGTAATTATTCATAAGTTTTAAAAAAATAGGTACAAATCTTAGATCTCTAATTTTCCTAGATATTTATTTTTATTTCAGTTTTTATCGCGAGTTTTTATTTTATTTTCAAGTAAATATTTTTAGTTTTACTTCATGAGAATAAAATATTTAACTGTTTTGCTGGGGGTAATATCGCTATTAATGTTATTAGCTTTGAAAATAAATGTATTTTGATTTAATAAGGCTATTTAATTTTAACAGTCATTTTTTAAAGCATAATCATCGATATTAATAAGTCAATATTTTGGTACTGATGGTATTTTTTGGTAATATTGGTACTAATTTGGTATTTTTGGTACTAATTTGGTATTTTTGGTACTAATTTGGAATTTTTGGAACTAATTTGGTATTTTTGGTACTAATTTGGTATTTTTGGTTCTAATTTGGTGTTTTTTGAAAATAATTTGGTATTTTTGGTACTTTTTTTCCAAAATTGGTATTTATTGTACACCATTTTTGGCAGCGGTTTGCCCCTCGGTTTTTTCTTAATTGTAACCCAACTCTGACATTACCTCTCAACTATATATACAACTCATTTTTTAAAAATGGTGTATTTCCTAATCTCTGGAAGTCTGCAATTATCACGCCACTTTTTGAAACTGGCGCTAGGAATGATATATCCAACTATGGGCCGATTTCTGGCCTACAGTTTTTTTCCGTGTCGTTCCTGTCAGACCAATTTCAGTCTGTTCTCGAAATTTCTAGCGACTGGTCTCGACGTTGGTTTGCAGGTCGATGCAGTCTAGTTTGACTTTAAAAAAGCTTTTGATCGTGCAAATCATTACATCCTGCTTGAAAAGCTGAGAGGCTACGGAATACACGATCCACTGTTGTCTTGATTCAGAAGTTGCAGTTAAATTTGGGGTTCCGCAAGGATCCCATTTGGGGCCAATGTTATTCCTCCTATTTATTAATAACTTGGGGCTGGTATTCAAACATTGTCGCTTTCTATTTTTTTCCGAACGACCTTATCGCATTGTTGTTTATCGTATTGGCAGAGATACGAATGACTGTCATCTTTTGCAGAATGATATCAAAAGTTTGGATTCGAGGGGTAAAGAAAATCATTTACAGCTAAACATAGTAAAATGTAAAATTATTTCATTTACCAAAAAGAAATGTCCTGTCTTCGAATCATATACCATCAGTAGCTATAAGCTCGAACGGGTACTCACTAAATGATCTAGGCATTTTGTTTGACAGCGAGTTAAGATTTGTGCAGCATGTTAACTGAGCCACTGCAAAAGCATTTAGGATGTCGTGTTTTATCAGACGACAATGCTCCGACTTTAGGAGCGTGGAAGTGTTGAAATTGCTATATACTTCATTAATTCGAAGTCATCTCGATTATTGTTGTAACGTCTAGTCGTCATTTTATCCGATTCAAGTTCATTAAACTTAATATGAATAGATCGCTGCTGACATATGGCGAACGCTTAACAATCTTTGGTCTAGAAACTCTGGATCATCGTCAGATAAGACTATTCCTAACATTTGGTCGCAAACTCACTTGATCGGACTGATTGTCCTGAGATGTTAGCTTTACATAATTTTATTTTATGTTTTACTATAATAAATATCTACCATTCGATTTCAATTATAACTGCAGTGCAATAAGGTTCAGTAAGTCGGTAAAGTTAGCTTTGGATAATCTTCACATTCCCGACCGTCTCTATTGACATTTCATTTTATTTGTGTAATGGCTGGTGATGTGTGTTAAATCCTATGTTTTATTTTATAATCATGCACCGATAATTAAGTGTTCTATGTCATATATTAAGAGTATTTTCTGTATTTATGTATGTATTTTTATATTTTAATATTTATATATTTTTTGGTAATTTTTATTTTTTATATCTGCATATTGTTTTACATTCTGTAACTTCTCATATTATTGTACTACTTGGGCTACTCGCCTGTAATTGTACTTGTTCAAATAAATAAATAAATAAATAAATGAACATAAAAAAGGTTCTAGACATATTAAGTTGCTTTATTCGATCTGCTTTTTCATATGCTTATATTTTATTGTATACAGGGTGCCTAAAAAGTAAGCCAAGTACTAATACTATAATATTATATATAAATAATATATACCACATGTTTTATTGTTTTTAAAATCTAAATTGAATGTAACAAAAATTAACGGTATTCAAAATATGGAAGGTTTACAATTACTTACCTATTTAGATATCTGCTGCTCTCTGGAGATAAGGTGAGATAATGACAACAATATAGGGAAAATGTTCAGAATGGTCTAATTAACTAATTATAATTCATACGAAAAAGTTTACGTTTCTAAAAAATAATGAAAGGACGAAACAAAGAAAGGATTTTCGAGAAAATCTATCAGAGACTGTGTCAGAGATATAAGGTATGGACCACGAATCAAGAAAATTACTTACGGAGCACTTCAGAGTTCTTTAAAGCAAAACGGATACCACGATTTTCCAGTTCAACAATTATATTGACTTTTGGAGAGTCAAATTGAGCACTTTATCGAGGAAACTCGTCAAAATGTAATTTGGTAACAAGACGGCACAACCCCATAATATTGTGGCTGTAAGAGATGATGAGTAAGTGTGAACGGGGAGATATAAAATAATCAGCTAGCTTGCGAAAAGGTCAGATCTAACGCGCATGGATAATTTTCTTTGGGGCTGTTTGAAAGATACATGTTTATAGAGGATGAAATAATAATATTGAAGAAATTCTGTGAAAAATTATTCAAGAAATAAGAAATTTAAACGAAAATGAGTACGTAATAAATTTGCTAGAATGCCAAAAAAGAATTTACGATAAATGTAAGGAGGTTAACGGGGGACCTGTGTAGCAATTCATTTAAGCTGAAATTATAGGTTGAAATCATTTTCTTATTTACGAGTATGGTCGATTATATGTTTGAATTAGTACCATGTTTTTTTTTAGAAAACATAATTTAGAAACTATGTAAGATGTTTTATCTTATTTGGTAAATATTTTGTAGAATATTAACACAAAATAAAAATGCGTCAAGTAGTAAATCAGATGTCAAATATCAATGTCATGACATTCGAAAAATAAATCTTTATCCCCAGATAACAGCAGGTATCTAAATAGGTAAACAATTATATCCTAAAAATCCTAGTGTTTAGTATTCTTAAACTTAAACGATACATGGTATATTATACAAAACTTAATAAAAAATTTAAAAATAATAAAAAATGTCGTATATTACATTTAAAAAAACTAAGTTGGTAATTGCCTTATTTTTTGAGACATTCTGTACACACTTAATATAAGTATATAAAAAAAAAGATCAAATCAAACAACATTGCTTTGGAATATTTTTATTTAATTTCAAAATTAACCGAGATATTTCCATTTAAAAAGTTATCTGGATCACCCAGTGTATTTCTTTCAGACTGAAAGAATATTTGTTATGTGAATAAAACAGATATATTGTCATAAATTCTTAATCCCTTATTATTTTATTAAAAATAAATAAGTTTTAGAAAAAAATCGGTAAATTATTACATATATATATATATATATATATATATATATATATATATATATATATATATATATATGTATATATATAATAATTTCTATAGACATAATATTGATCTGAGAAGTTGTCAGTTAAATGCACTAAGCATAAAATATAAACCAAATATCGAACTATCACTTATATTTGGTTACATAGCACTTACCGACACAACAACCACGAAAATCTAAACTAATCGATGTTTGCGCGATGAAATTCTATTTAACTAGTAACATTGAGATATGTTTTCTTCAGGCTTAAACGGATTACTATTCTCAACCTTAACAGGATTAACAATCTTCCCAACTAATACTTTTTGGAGACAAAAAGGGCTTGGCATCCTAGAAAACTGTCACAATTATTTTGCCAAATCCTGTGATATATTGTGGTATTTACACATTAGAACATTTAATTAATGTTTTGTGGGCATGCTTGTCATAATGAGTTACAGTTTAATACT
Source organism: Kuschelorhynchus macadamiae (assembly GCA_030620095.1). Classification (NCBI taxonomy): domain Eukaryota; kingdom Metazoa; phylum Arthropoda; class Insecta; order Coleoptera; family Curculionidae; genus Kuschelorhynchus; species Kuschelorhynchus macadamiae. The sequence goes on from JAUTXW010000354.1 coordinate 36,020, forward strand.
GCTATTGTTGCTCTTCTGAATATATGAGGTTTATAGTGTATGTGAATGCAGAGCGTTTAGGAATATCGTACAATATACAATGTTTGAAGGGTGGATGTACCGGGTGTTCCATTAAGAATGTTTTCCGGCCGTAACTCGTTAACCCTTGATCACACAATTATGGAGAAAAATACTTCTAGATAAATCGGCCAAGAAAAATCGCTGGAAATTATTTTTGAGTTCGAAAAAGGGCCGCTCGGGGGCGTAACAGCAACTCAAAAAAGGAAATGCCGATTGATTAGGGTTTCTCGAAAACGCAACCATTGTATTTTTGAGACAATTATACAACTTTTGGTAATTTACCTTTTTTTTATTTTCAATAAAAAAGTGATGGGGGAAGATCAAACCTTTATTTTTCAAACATTTATATCTATTTTGGATCAACCAATTACAATGAACTTGGTGTCAGAAGGAAACCGCTTTTTCTTTGTCTTCACGTAGAGTTATTAACTGTACCGTAATGATTCTATTAGTGGTCAGGAGATGGCGTTTTTTTCGTAATTCTTCAGACAATAGGGATTTTCTCACAGAAATCAAATGATTTGATATGACTTTATTTGTCAATATAAGGTTATAGACGGTATCGAATGATCAAATAAAAAACCAGTTCCGTATTTAAATTAAAAAAGTTGATGATGTTTGCTCGAATCCAAAACGGCTGATTGAAAAACTAACCTCACCAGTAGTGGAGAAAAAGTGAATAATTATTTCATCTGTCATTTCAATTATTATCTATATTTGGTTTGGCGGGCGCATGTCGCCGCGAACAACTAACAAAAATGTCATTGGATCATATTGAAGACGAAGGAAATATTTTATTAATAAATAAAAAATTACCGTTCTAGAAGCTTTGTACTATCTGATGAAGCTGAAAGCGGAGAATATTTAAAATTGGTCAGAAAATATGCGATTTTAAGAAAGCCAGAAACCCCACATAGGCGTTTTTTTTTGTAAACTACAAGAAAAAATCTTGCACAATACAAAGCCTCGGAATAGGCACCTTTGGAACAATGCCGTCAAATATTGCAGGTTATCTGAAGCTCCCAATTCCTGAACTATATACAGGCCACAGTTTCGGACGTTCAACCGCCACAATGCTTGTAGATTCCAGAGAAAGAATAACAAACATCAAACGCCTCGGAGGTTGAAAATCTTCAACCATGGCAGAAGGTTATTTAGAAAGCTCAACAAGTCTTCAGAAGAATCTATCCAATAAAGTATTGAACTTCAATGTCATTCCTCACACATGTCACCAACTTTCACCAGTACAGTCTACCAAATCGACCTCTTCCGACCAAAAACTTACCCCCTCTACGAGCGACGGTTACAACAATAAGTACTCGTGAAAAAGAACTGGAAAATCCAAACCCAACCTACAAGTCCCCGAGTTCCTTGGAAAAAAATCTAGCCACTGCAATAACTTACAAAATGCTACAAACTGCACGTTTACTATTAATGTTGTTAATAATAATTAATTTTTGATTATGTATTTGATATAAATAAACAATTCTTTTTAACTTTTGAGTTTTTCCGCGCGCCTGTAGAAAAATAATAGTGTACTTACACGTGCGTAAAGTGACTTTTCCGCACGCGATTAATGACCGACTGATTGCTTACGGAAAAGTAGCACTTTTCGCACTTGTCAAGTAAACTATTATTTCGTTTTTTTTTTAATTTTTCTAAAATTTAAGGCTTACTTGAAATGACAGATGAAAATAATTTTCACTTCATCATTGTCACTTCTTCTCCTCTATAAATTCGTGAAGTTAGTTTTTGAATTCGACTTTTCAGAATCGGGCGACCATCATCTACTTTTTTAGTTTAAATACGGACCAGGATTATCTAATTCACTATTCGATACCCTTTCTAACCTTAAATTAAATTATGACAAAAAAAACTTTTTTGAGAAAATCCGTATTATTTGAAGAATTACGAAAAATCGCCATCTAATGACCACTAAACACATCTTTACGGTACTGTTAACAGCTCTAGGTGAAGAGCAAAAAAACAGCGCTTCTTTCTGACATGAAGTTCAGTAGGTTCATGCAAAACAAAGATATAAACGATTGAAAGAAAAAAAGTTTGACCCCTCCCCCAATTTATGTTTCAAAATAATCTACTTGACAACTAGCCAAGTTTTTTATAATATAAGAAAAATATTTTAAAAAAAATTTAAAAATTCATTTTTTAAATATTAATATTGAATTGTAAATTTAGTTTTCAGTAGATAGATCACTTTTTCCTGTTTCTGGATACACCGGGTTTGAGGCCTTATACTCTTTGTCATACACATTGATCATAGGGGCAAGTTTTCTTCAATTTACGTTTATTTTTAAAAGCAAAAACAAAACCCGAGATATCTGAAGTCAGGAAAAAGAAACCTGTCCACTAAAAGCAAAATGTACAGGGGGTCTTATTTAAAAAATTGCAAATTATGTTTGTATCCTAGAAAAAAGATATTTTTATTCGAAACTTTTTGATATCTCAGAAAATAAGACAGTTACAGCAGATTAAAATGTGCACAAGTTAAAATGACCACGTTAAATCATCTGTCAATTGCAAGCTTTAATTCAACCATGCCCAAATTTGATGAGCTATAATTGTCATTTATATATTGGAACTATACTTTGGTGTATCTAGGTGAATCATGTTGTTAGGTGTCCGCAGTGACGGAGATGTTTAATATGGAAACAGAGTGTGAAGAAAATTTATAAGTGAATTGGGATATCCGGCGAAAAATGATTTTGCAACAAATGTAATAGCCAAAATAAAAATGATCAAGATCTTTTGGTTGACAAGCTCGAAAAAATTATACTCAGTCTGATGTTATTCAGAAACTAGAGGCTATGGATACAAAATACAACACACTTTTAAAAAATAATCATCTAAATAAAAATAAGCAAAGGAAGTTTTGCAATAATATTGATTTTTTCGATAAAAATGAAAGAGCAGAATAAATCGAAAATAATACTGACAAACAATCAGTTCACAGCGTTTCGTCTTGGAAAGGAATGAACTAAGAATACGCTCATTAGAATTACCTTTGAGAAGAGATTAAATAAAAGTATGAGCGAAATTCCTAAGAGATTTTGGAAAAAGGAAGAATGGGTAGCATTTTGTATTTGAAATTTCGGAATTAATATTATACATTTTTGTCGAAAAAAAAAGAAGCCGTATTAAAAAACACAAAAAAAACATTTATCCAAATCAAACCCAAAGGGCATTGGTGATAATGATATAAAGGAAACTATCTTTTATCTACCCACCTTGCTATAATATGTTTCCGTTAGACATTGAGAACATAACGCTACAGATTCCAAAAAACTACATACATATGGGAGATTTTAACATCAACTTGTTTAAGGCTGATACAATCATAAGAAAGGACCTCAATAATTTCTTGACTCTTAGTAATTAAGTTATAAGAAATAACCAGTGAGGACCCCATCATCGAAATTGGGCGAAAAGTATGGTTTTAAGAATACACTTGACAACTTTAAAATAAAAAGCGACACTCCGTTAAGGCTTGCTTGGGATATTTTAATATTCTCAAAACGGTTCAATCAATTTTTTGTTTGCGAGTTTAGTAAATATTTTTAGCAGTATGTACATTTAAATTTCTAATTTTAGATCTTAAAATAGACACAGAATTATTAGTAATAGTACAGTAAAAATACATGCCCAAAACAGTAATAAAACAAAATGGAGTCTAAACTCCCAATAATCTCTTTATAACTAATAAAGAAACCAAACAGGACAAAATTGCCTTACATTGCGTCTCACTATCATCGACCCAAAAGTGAAAACATACATATCGGAAAGCCGTCAGTTTACAATAAAAAAACATAAATTTTATTGAACTAGATCGAAATAAAATGTGGGATTTAGGGCAAATATATTTCTTTCTGACAAAGAAAATGTAAACGAATTCCACTATATCGGTCGAAATTATATTAATCTGATTGGTTTCGCCCATTCTCATTATCTTTAACGATTGGTCTATCCGCACTATAGGGACTAAGTAATTAGATTAAAGAAACGCAGTAATTTGGAAACAGAAACTTAGAAAAACTTTTCTTTCTCTATTGCCAATTGGTTTCCAATATATATGCAAATTGTGCTTTATTAAAAAAACTGTTAAGCTATTGTATATTTCGTTTTTACCTATTTATCTGCTGTTAAAAGTAATACTTAGAAGTCACTATTTCCAAATAGCAATATTAATTCATCCAAATTTTGTCATTGAAAGTACAAAGAACTTAAATTTAAACACTTTAACAATAGTACTAGACCATAAATAAGTTTAATTTTGCCAAATTTTATTGTTAAAACGGCTTAAATGTTTGCACTAGTTATTCAGTTTTGCATCTCAGAATATTGAAACAAGAAGTTGATATAGGTTTTTAATATGTATTGTAAGTTTGGTTGAAAGAAACACCATATTTTTGAAAATAGTAAAAAATGTCATAGCTACCGAATATCACCTGGACTTCATTTTACTTTTTGAAATTTTAACTGAATTCGTTATATATATATATATTATTGATTAAAAATTAATTTTATTGGGGTATCGGTCCTGATTTGGGCAGAATTCAAATTGCTTTTTTAGCTACGCCAAGCTTTCGGTAACCCTTAGTTGTATATTGAGTGAGTAAGATTCTAGGTTTTTCGATAATAAAATTTGCGTTTTGAAGAGTTAACACCAACGCTGCCATTTTTCGAGATCTAGGGTTTTAGAAAATGTCTTATCAGTTGTCACTGCTTGAAAACCTGCTGCTGGTGTGCATTCTTGTCTTACCACTACTGAAGTTGACGATAAAGGTCCTTCCAATAATTCTTGATTTGGCCTATTGTCATGAACAGCATCTGCCTGCAGAATTTGGTATGATTAGCTACTCCAGCCACATGCCTCTTCTAAGTACTTATATTTGCTACAGTATTGGCCAATATAGTGGCCGAGAATCTGCTGACAGTGCCCATCAATATAGTTTTCTGGGTTTGGAAGACGTTGAAAGCTAGTAATATTACTAGTTATTTTCCCGAAGGTATTTATGTCAACAATTTTTCTCGAGCACTTTCCATTGTGGTAGAACAGAAATAACCGCTAGTGAGATGTATTTGTTGGTCGCCGTGACTTATATTTTCTGTGGAGATAAATATAACTTACTCTGTCCTTATTGGGATCACACACTACGAAACTTTTTAAACCATGATTTTTTATGTCTTGAATTTTTACCACCAGTATATCTTCCCTGCCTGCTCTTTTGTAAAGTCCAGCAATATCGAGAATTATTGCTACTGTATTCATCAAGTTAATATAATCTGGAGTCTTTGTCAAGAATTAATGGATATCATTCTTCTCTAAAATTTTGGATCTTTTTGGTCTGAATCCACCATTTTTTTTGTTTAATAAATGAGATCAATTGGTAACATGGGCTTATATCTACGTTTTTATGAAGTTTTATAGACAGTTTTAACACTGAATAGTTTGACGATAACGTGGACGGTACAAAACTTTTTGAAGATAAATGAGAAAAATAAGCGAGAAATACGTCTTCTTTTAGAGACAAAGTTTTCTTTCTTTTACACCATTCTTCAAGGGCGTCGTACTTCTTTTCATATCTTGCGCGTGACTTTTCTAGAATAAGTTGCTCTTTGGCGGATGCTGCGTCGTGGACAATGCAATCGGTAAACTCTTAATCTTCGCTTTTGAAAACAAACGGGAAACAAGAGAAACTTAAAAAACGCTTTATTTGACATGTGTTTTTAATCTCATAGTGACAACAAAATGATGAAAATAGCCTTAGAAACCAACAGGTTATAATTCAATGCATACTAATACTAATATAATATAAAAGTTAAAGTAATAATTAGACCAGTTTAAGTGTGCTATATTACTAGTTATTTTCCCGAAGGTATTTATGCCAATATTTTCTAATTTTTTTATCCAAAAAACATAAACATTTATTAAAAACAAGTCTATTTCTCGCAAGTACGAAAAATGCTGTACCTAACATGTGCAAAAAGTTGCGTTTTCCACCCTCGGTGGCATGTCCGAACTAACTGCCACCGCGTGCGGATAAGTATTACTTACTGGTTAGGTAAATAACTATAACCAGATAGTAGATAAAAATAAAAGTCGGTATTATCAAAGTTTACTGAATAATATTTTTATTCAGTAAACTTTGGTATTACCAAAATATCATAAAATAAGGTTAGACTGAAATGACACTGTATTTATCTGTCGCCAATAGTACATACAAAATTGCTTTGAAAAATTAAGAGAAAGCCAAAAAATACGTGATAAATAAGACTTAAATGTTATTGATCCGAAGCTTAAAGAAAAACATGCGTTTTGCAATTGAATTACGTTCGACAGTACATTTTTTATATATTTCAGCGTTATTATAATCAGTAAACAAGTCGATACCCTTTGGAAAACAGGCTACAAAAATATTGTTTTGATAACCCCTAGCCGCGTAGATCAATGCAGTTGTTTTATTGCACACGACCTTTATCTAACTGAATAAATCTAGAAACATTGAATTAATTTTATATTTTTTGTATTTACACATAAGTTTTTTTTAATAAAAATAAGTATAATTTGTTTGCGTTATCTCGAATTTAGTTTACACGATTTCTGATACAATATACATTCAGCCAAGCTGTATAAAAATGTATGCCCAAATATTATTATTTTTAAATTACTTGGTTGTTAACTATTATTTTATTAATGAAAAATTAAAAAGTATACATCGCAATTGGATCCAGTGTATTTGTCTTGTTTATATACAGATTATTTCGTGATGGTTTGACCAATTTTGATTGTGGAAGTATTCAAGGGGTAACTTAAACCCCAACCCTTGTTCAGTACAGACCACGGTATGCTCTGAAGTGATCTGAGAATTACCTATTACGAAAACGGGAAATATATTCAATATACAGGGTGACCACGGACCAATGTACGCCCCTCATTTTACTTCCTTCGTTATAGTTAAATATTTTAATCGTGAAAAAAATTCCCCTTGTTTTCAGATATTTACGTTTCAGGGTCCTTAGATGCCGGAAAACATGTTTTTTTCAATTCCGTCGGTCTGTCTGTTTGCGGCATAGCCAAAAAAACGACAGATCAAATTTTGGCTAAAAATTAAAAGTCATATGGGGATGACTTGGTAACATTTTGGTAAAAATCTAAAATGGCGGCGTAGCCAAATGTTAAAAAAATTATTACTAAAAACTGGTTCCCCAATGTACCTCAAATTTTACACAAAAATCAAATATTATTGTATTATAACTTGTATTTGTACCAAAATTTTACCAGCTGAATCGAACACAATACTTAATTTTTGTCCAAAATTTGAACTAAATTGGATAAAAGAATTTTAAAAAATAATGTTTTTAATTTCTCACTAGGCCGCCATTTTGTTTCGCCAAATTGTATTTTTACCGATATGGCACCAGGTCAGCCCCATATGACCCTTAATTTTGGACTAAAGTTTGAAGTCAATTGGGTAAGTAGTTTTTAGCAACGCCGCAAATAGACAGACGACAGAAAGATCGACGGAGTTGGACACTGAAACGTAAAGATCTGAATAAAATCTCGCACCTTTTACGAGGGAAGTAAAAAGTGGCGCGCACGTTAGTCTGTCGTTAAACGGGATACAAAAGTATTTTTACGATTAACATACATTCCTGTTAAGAGTAAAAATTGATAAAACTGTTTAACAAAACTTAAAAGGTGATTATTAACTTTAGAAAAGAAAATGTAGAATGTACTATTTTAAAAAGTTTTTCTACTTCTGTATTAGTAACGTACATTTTATTTAATAAATAAAACCATTCTTACGTACAAAGCGGATCTAAAAATGAATTGAAGTAATTTTTGAAGGACTACATACATAACCATTTGGAGTATTTACCACATAAAACATACATTTGGTAAAAAATCTCTAGAAAAATTTACTTTTTTTATGAGCAGACCACGAAGGCCCAAGGTCGAAGTAGTACCGTGGTTACTTTAAATGAAAACAAGGAAAGTTTATTAATGCAAAATTAAAAGACTTGCATATTAAGATAAGAGAGAAATGCATTTACTAGTAACACATTCCATAATCGGGGATCTCTGGGACTGAAGGAGCCAACAAAGTGGGAGGTCCTTGGTCTTTGCCACTGGACGGTAAAAGCACATGGATCGAAAGCAAGAATGACTAAGGAGAGCATAATAGATAACAGTTGATCATTTTTAGAACAGAGTCAAGGATAATAAGGAATGAAGGAGAGTCTGCTACCTATACATGCAAGCAATATTCAAAACTGGGTACGATTTGTGAAGTGTAAAGCGCATGCAGGTTGGCAGCAGGAAAATATTTTAGCGCTCAGAAAAGAACCCAATTTTTTTCTGGAAAATATTCTATTCTAATAAAAACATTCTTTTATATTATCGATTGTTGTCAGTACAAAATCAAATCTGTTCAATGTGCAATACTCCAAGTTATTATACAATTCAGCAGCCCTACCACTATTGTTATTTGGTTCATTAACAAATTCAGAGAAATATTGATTTAGTTTATTTGGTTTATATAGTTTTATGACATCCCCAACTAGAGGCGTGACGTGAAATTTTAAGAAAGGGAAGCAATTTTTAGAAACTTACCTATTTGTAATGTAATTCGATTCTTCGATCATTTTTTGCAAATTCGTAAATGACGTCATCATAAAAACGTTGATGCTCCGACATAATTTGGAGAAGTTTATTTTCAATGGACAACAGCGATGCATGCGAAAGTCCCTCTTGCTTCGTTGAATTTCTCACGAAATTTTTTATACGTTTAAGTGTTGAAAAATTGCGTTCTACTGATGAACTTGTGGCAGGTATTGTCAATATTAATTCACACAATTTCGACACTTCGGTGTAGGCATCTTCCAGCTCCTTGTCTTTTAAAAATTGCATTAGTTCCTTAGCATTATTTTTTGCCCTAATATCATCAGTTTCGTAAATCACTTTTAGTTCAGATCGCAGTAACCTTCGGTCGAAGAATTGGCCACAATGAAGAAGAAGAGATTTAAACGCATCTTCTGGAAAAGTTTTTCCTTTAAATGCATCAAAATTGCAGAGCTCGAGGAATTTAAAATCATTTAAGCCGTTAAATCTATAGTTTATTTGTTGCTGAATTTAATCGATTATTTCATAAAAGAGGCGTCTGTATGATGTTTGAACATCTCTTACCTTGTCTGTTTGAAGACGCTTGGCTTGTGGCTCTACATTTAAAGTCATCGTTTTCTCCCAAAATAGGTCAAAGTCATCTCTTTTTTGGCTTAACATGGACTTAAAATCATCCACTTTTTTTGGGCAAAAAGCAATATCATTTGTTTTAGTTTGTAATATATTAAAAACAATGCCCGAGAATGGAAATATTTCTGAAAATATGTTCAACAAATAAATAAAATTAAAATCTCGTTTCAAACAGTCCAAAAACCCCCTCGAACTATTTATTGCTTCTGAGTCCCACTTTTCATTATTTTTTATTATATTCTAAAATAGTTCAATCAGTGATTCACGATTTTCAGATACTGTTAAAACAAGTCTTCCATTGTAGTGCCATCTAGTAGGAGCTACTTTGAGGAATCGTTTATGGACAACGGAGTCCAAAGCTTGTGTACGTTTTGTTGACTTGGAAAAAAAGCAGCCATGCTACTTAAAGTAACGAAAAATACTTTACACTCTTTAATTTGATTGATGGGCTGAGATAAAACTATTTATGAACAAAACAATGGACAAACACAGCACTTGGGAAAGTTTCTCGAACACTAGCTTGCAGACCCCCCAAATTGCCCTGCCATCACTGCAGCTCCATCATAGCTTTGAGCAACTAATTTTTTCTCTCCATTAATTTCTTTAGTAACGTTATAAACTACGGTATATAATGCATCTGCTGTACGATTTTCGGACACATTCTTAAAACCTAAAAATCGCTCTTGAATACTTCCGTCTGTTTTAACGTAGCGTATTACTATAGATAATTGGCTAAAATTAGTGATATCAGTTGTTTCGTCCAGAATAATAGCAATGAACCGCGCCCCGCCAATCTCCTGCTTAATTCCTTTTAGAATAATGGTTGCAACAGCAGAAATTAAATCATTCTGGATTCGACTCGACTTTCCGCGAAAAACGCTAGACTGCTCTAAATGATTTTTTAAGCAATCATCATATTTAGCCATTAAGCTAAGTAAATCTTCAAAATTTTCTTTATTTGAAGAAACCCTTGTTTCGTCATGACCTCTAAATCCCAATTCGTTCTGTCCGAGAAAACAACCAACATCGATAAGTCAAAGTCACAGTCAAAGTTAAAAATCGCTGTATTTGTTATAAAGAGTAAACTCTTGTGAATAAGCTTCCATAAAATTACAAGTCATTCAACTAATAGGGTCTAAATTAAACATACATAAATAGTACAATAAACAATATTTAAATACCCAATTAACACTAAGAATACTTTTATAAAAACAGTTAAAATGACAATATACAATAAGTCTTCTTAATATTTGCCTATTTTTATCGACTAGTTCATTGTGTTGGCGGTGACTAATTTCCAACTGTTTATTAAGGGCGTCTTCAATTCTGGTTTTGCCGAAGACTTTTTTTTTATGACGGCCTGCAAATGCGCTTTGGACCTAATGTGTCTTTTTACAGCTTTATGAAAATTGTTTAAATCGGAAAAACCAGTTTTATTCCAGAGACCCTTTTCATTTTCAAAAAGTAAACATGGCCAACAAAATAATTTACTTATATTTTCACACCCTGTTAGCCATTTAAATTGTTCGTATTGTTTTTTCGGATAAAAATATCTAATACAGTTTTTCATTTGTGTGGTTAAATTTTTCATAGGCCGTTTTGCCCTTCCTTTGGAAATTGTTTGAAGCTTATCAGTGAAGTTTAATGTTGAAAATCCCTTTATTATTAAGACACACACCACACATTCACACAGACTCTTTTTACTAAATTCTCCAACATTTTCAACGTTATTACCGATAGCCCAAGTTGACGGTATTTGCATATCCACGTCCGTATCTTCCATATCGGACCATGCACGACGCGACGTACGTATCACACAACACACGGATAGCCGTTCAAACAAAGAACCTACTCCAAGGATAGCTTCCGCCCCCACTTAAAGCACGCGACTGAAATGCAAAAATTGCAAACAGCCGGTGGAAAGGTCAATAACCTCTGGCTCGATTCACAGGAAATCAAGCACACAGGACTTGGCTGCAGAGAAGCTAGCGGCCCGCATAGGTTCTATTCGATGTTCTATTGTGGCTGGGTCGGAGTCAAGGCCGCATTTATTATGGGCTTGATAATGAAGGTAATATTTTAGCATTTTTAATATAAACTAAATTAATGGTTTCCTATTTCAAAAATTACATTTTAGAAGATGTTTTGTAATTTTTTTTGGGGAAGCACTGCTTCCCTTGCTTCGATGGACTGCACGCTCCTATCCCCAACACTTTTTCTCATTTAACGCAAACATTCGAGATGCATACATTTTCTTTTCACACCTGATACGTTTCAGGAAAAAATTTCGAAGCTCTCTATAAACCTTATTATCACAATTCGATTTAGTGCGTCTATACTTTGCCAGAACCAAGTCCCTCTCCTTCAGGATAATTTTGATTACATCTGTCAGCCATGGAGCCCTTGGTTTACTTACGCGTATATTCCGAACTGGAGCATGGACATTAAATAATTCGATTACAGTTTCTGAAAGCATACCAACCTTGGCCTCAATGTCATCCGTATGATAAAGATTATGCCAGGTTATGTTGTTTAAATCTGATAGCAAGTTGTAAATATTCGCGATTCTGTAGTATCAAATCTTCATGAATATATATTTAGGTTCCTTTAAGTTTAGTTTTATTGCGCAAAATATCGGATCTGGAAAAAGCCGAAATTAATTCGATTAGGATAGATCTAATTTTGTCACCCATCTTTCCAAGACGGTAGCAGTTTCTTAGTTCAATTGATTCGAGCTTTATTCGTAGATGTTCTGATAAGAGAGATACCAATTTGTTTTTAATGTCTACGTTCGTTTCTACATCAACCTCTGGCAAACCGTAAAATATTAAATTATATTTAACTATTTTTCTTTGCACAGTTCTTAGCTGATGCTTTAATTCTTTGTTTTCGGTTTCTAACAGTTTGATTTTTTGCTCTGATTCGAAAAGTTTTTTGTTGACAGTTTCAGTTAGTTTGCTAAAGTCATCTCTAATATTTTCAATTTAAGCACTAAGATCGGCATTTGAAGTTTGAATGAACTTTTAGATATCCTTTAATGTTATATGTATGGAGACATAGACTTCCGCTGGCTAACGCTATTAATGGCAATATACACTAAACCAAATACATATTTTATGTTAATATCAAATGCATGCTCTTAGTAAAGTTGCAAAAGCAACTTTTGTTCAATATTTTTATATATGTACAGGGTGGTCCACTTAAGATGCTCTTATACTTTATCTCAATAAATAAGACACTGAGGCAAAAAGCCAAATACGAAAAGTATTTGACTCTAAGTATATTTTTTATTTATATTATTTTTATGTATACAGGATGTTCCATTGTGTAACCAACTTTTTTCTTTTTAATGAAATGGTATGAATATTTTTAGAAATTCTAATTCTACGCTTAATTTTGAGTATTTCTTGTCATCATAGCATACGAAATTTTGGGTAGTTTTTGAGAAAAATTAACTTTTTAAATTTTTTTCGCAATAACAGGTTTTTGGAAAAATGTCATTTTTTCACACTGAAGACTAAAATTGTTAATTTTGGTTATGGATCCATGGGAGTGGTTAATATTTAATACTCTGACCTATCAAGAGCAAAAATCCATTATACAGGATTGTCACAAATGACCATCAAAGAAATGTTTTTGTAACTAAAACAACTTAATTTTTTTAAATGGAACACCCTGTATTCAGCCTTTTTATTGTGTTCAGGATTTAATTCTGCATCATTCCATATATATAGTTTATATTCCAAAAATTAGTGGTTTAGAAGTTATGACCAATTTTCTATAATAGTTCAGGTATTTTTATTAAAAATCTAACTAAACCTAAATAATATCCTATTCTAAGTTTTTTTAACATTATAATTAAATTTAACATTAAATCAACAAGTAATGCAAGAAAGAAAGTAATTAATTACTTATTACAAAACATTTTCGACATAACCCCGTGTTTGGCAATACAAGTAGTATAATATTACGGTTACGGTTTTAATTTTCGCAATAATAGCATTTCTAAACGCATCTTAATTTTACAAGATATCCATGGAAAAACAAAACTAGTAAAATTGTTGCCTGGACACCAACAAATACACAGTTTTTATTTGACATTTAGTTGCTTCTAACTCTTTTTAAAGGAAAAATGGCTTTATACAGTGTCTAAGAGCGTTTAAATCTTCATGAATGTTACATAAGAAATAATAAGAGTCCAGCATTAACCCTGCGGGAGTATCGTGGAGTGGTAATCAATAAACAAAAACGGCGCCCAAAAATTGTCCTAACAGAAGAAAAGCAATTAGAAATTCTCTTGTATTTTGAAGAAAACAACGAAAATTCGCAAAGAGATGCATCCCGAGATCTACCGGGAATTAGTAAGACTAGTGTTGAAAGGACTTTAACTGATAATAACTACCATCCGTTTAAATTTTTACTAGTTTAGGAATTATCTCAACAGGACTTTCAAACAAGGCTTTTTTATTGTTCTTTCATGATGGACCACCATTTTGAAACTGACATTTTTAAAAATATTTTATTTACCGATGAGGCCATTTTCAATACGGCCGGCATGTTCAACCGAAAAAATACTCGTTACTGGTGTAACTCAAATGAACATCGTGTTAAAGAAATGAAAAAAACAGGGTCGGAGTAGTGTTTATGTGTGGTGTGGTATTATCCGTGATCGAATAATAGGTCCAGTATTTTATGACTTTGTTCTGAATGGTGAAAGGTATTTAAATTTGTTTGCTTGTTTATCAACAAGATAGTGCTCCATATCACACTGAGTGCCTGTTAGAAATTGTTTGAATCAACGGTTTCTATTTTGGATTGGTCGGTACGGGACCATAGATTGGCCAGCGAGGAGTCCCGATCTAACATCCCTGGATTTTTTTATGAGGCAACCTAAAAAACGAGGTGTATAAAAATAGGTGTAATACCGTTCAAGATTTAAAAAGGAGAATTAGGCAAGAGGTAGAAAAACTTAATGCAACAGACGCGGTTAGAAATGCTATTGCAAAAATTGAAACCATGTATACTACTTGTATTGCCAAAGACGGGGGTTATATCGAAAATGTTTTGTAATAAGTAATTAGTTACTTTCTTTCTTGCATTACTTGTTGATTTAATGTTAAATTTAATTATAATGTTAAAAAAAACTTAGAATAGGATATTATTTAGGTTTAGTTATATTTTTAACAAAAATACCCGAATTATTATAGAAAATTGGTCATAACTTCTAAACTACTAATTGTTGGAATATAAACTGTATATACGGAATGATGCAGAATCAAATCCTAAACACAATAAAAGTGCAAAATACAGGGTGTTCCATTTAAAAAAATTAAGTTCTTTTAGTTAAAAAAATATTTTTTTTGATGGTCATTTGTGACCACCCTGTATAGTGGATTTTCGCTCTTGATAGGTTAGAGTATTAAATATTAACCACTCCCATGGATCCATAACCAAAATTCACAATTTTAGTCTTCAGGTGTGAAAAAATTACATTTTTCCAAAAACCCGTTTTTTCGAAAAAAATTAGAAAAGTTAATTTTTCTCAAAAACTACTCAAAATTTCGTATGCTATGATGACAAAAAATACTCAAAATCAAGCGTAGAATTAGAATTTCTAAAAATATTCATACCATTTCATTAAAAAGAAAAAATTTGGTTACTGTCCTGGCACAATGGAACACACAGGGTGTTGAATGAAAATGAAAATATTATAAATAAAAAATATACTTAGGGTCAAATACTGTTTGTATTTAACTTTTTTTTCTCAGTGTCTTATTTATTGAGATAAAGTATAGGAGCATCTTAAGTGGACCACCCTGTACAACTTTTTACAACAAACGATTTATAGGCTTTCTCATAAAATGTACGTTTTTCGCTGCATTTTGTAGAATAAAGTAAACGGGTTTTCACTAATTTAATAGACTGGAAACTACACAAATTTTATTGAGAGTATAATTTAAAAAAATGCAATTGCATTGAATAGTAGTTCAGATAGAAATAAAAATCATTCTGTGTATATAATGTTAAAAAATTAAACGACATGAATTTAAGGGTTATCACATATTTTTATGCATTACTTTTATCAGAGTCTGTCCCATTTAAACCGCCAACTTAAACCTAATATATGAATTTTTGCACGGCAGAGGCATCTGCGGATTATCGTTCCACCTTCCTTTTATTGCGTCTCGAATATAGGTCAACCTGCAACTATCCCCGTTCGTCCGTGAGTAGCGCAAAAATTTTGTGCTGAGAATAAAAAGCGAGTTGCAGATTGGAAAGGATTAAAAATTGTTAAGCCTTGTAGAGTGGAGGCAGAGGATTTTAGATGTTATGTAACTGCAGATTTCGAATATATAGACAGTCAAATGGTAAATATGAAATTACAAAAAATTGCAATTGTTTTCAAATGGTTCCCAATTTTGACGTCTTTAAGCAGGGTTTTGAATCCACTAAGAGATTTTGTCTATGCGAAATATGGTCAGACTTTGATAGTTGCTGAATTTGTAGCAATATGCAAACAATATAATAAATTCGACGGGTTTTGCCGTTTTTAACAATTGATAGTTTTTGAGATAACAAAATATTTTCGCTATTAAAAAGTTTGTAACGCAAATAAACATTTTTATATACAAAATGTTAAAAGGAATTTGAGGTACTGTACTTGACGAAAGTTGGATGCTACCGAGAAACAAAAAATAACAAAGATCTACGCTCAGAAGATCCAAAATCTTATTTCTGGCAAACATTGATCTACACTGAAAAAAAAGTCCTCCCCGTTATGAATTCGTTCTGCTATCTTCAATATTAATCTAATAAGTAATTTTTCAGGCTTATTTTTTAAACATATTATTAAGCCACCATTATGTATTGCTATCTTGGATTTGTAATAAAATGTTACCAGTTCATTCCTATGTAATAGGTAAAAAACATAAACCACACAGGATAGTTACTTCTCGTAAGAGTAACGCGTAACGTTCGCCGTTTCTCGCCCACCGCAAAGGTCAAAGACCGGGTAAGTGACGTACTCTGGCCTTCTCAGTCTAAAGATTTAGTATTAGTTACATTGCTCTGTAATAGAAATTTGCTTTTTAAGCATTGTTTTTTAAATATTGTTTAGTTTTTACAAATGGTAATAGGTCACACAAGTTTGAAAAAGTGTTGTTCGTGCATATTGAAACGTAATTAGCAAAGGAAAGAATTCAAACTTCTGTTATATTTACTTCTGCAGAACTCTACGTTACAAAAAACAATGTCGGGGAATATGTCTGCTGTGTATAATTGCAAAAATAGTCACTTGCTAGATCTACTTTTCATAGGTTTCCAAAATTAATTGTTATGAAGAAACAGTGTGTACACCGGTGCAGTAGAAAAATGTTAGCTATAGATATATAAGGATTTTTTTATTATTTTTTTATTCATTTTTCAGCCAAGTTGTGTTTTTTTTAACATATAGCAGGTACTTTTAATTTTAAGTTTTGCTCTGGATGGTTGCTTTTTTAGTGCAAATCTTAAACCTTGTTAATTAATCTAAAAGTTATTTATACTTAGGTATCAGAAGCCTCTCTAGCTATTGGGTTTGTTGTGTTTCCATTTGCGTTGTAAAAGTGGTTATATTAGGGTATTTTTTGTAATGTCTAGAATACATTATTATTCGAGAATCACTTTACCTATTTGCTTTTTAAATTACTTTTAAATTTGCTAATTAAATTAAAAATCTATGTAACCATTTTGGGCATCTTGTCATAAAAGGACATAATATTTATATTCAAAATAATAATATTAACAAAATTTCATGAATTAAGAAGGCACTCATAATAATTTATTTTTGTCTTGACATAAAGTTTAAAATATTTCCTAATCATTTATTTTTATGTCCAAATATAAATTTCTAAAACATTTTGATCAGCAATTGACAATTGCTTATTGACCGAAATTCATATGGTTAACGTTGCTCTATTAGTTTAATATAAAATTTGTCATTTATTGCATTAAAAATCAAAATAACAGCACCAAAAGGCTAAACCAGATTATCCTCCTATTGAAATAACGCTTGAAACTTGTTTCGAGCGGGCCAGGCGATGTCATTGCAGCAAGGCTCGCTCGCGCTAAACTGGCGGAAATAAATCGCCGATGTAACCATCCTGTGTGGTTTAAGGTTCTTGGTAACAGGAACATTAGTTTTTTAGTAATAATTTTTTAACGTTTTATTCGGCCATCCTGGATTTTTACCAAAATATAACCAGATCATCCCGATATAACCCATAATTCTTGACTAAAATTTGATGTCAATCGGGTAAGTAGTTTTTTTAGCTACGCCGTGAAATTACAGATAGGCAGACAGACCGACAGAATCGAGAAAACAGGTTTCTCGGGATCTAGGAATCTTAAAACGTAAAGATCTGAAAAAAATCTCGTAGGGTGATTTTTTCACGAAGCTCTTGTAGAGATTAGGTATTTGTGATTTTATCACTTTTTTGGATCCATTGTAGAGCACCTCGAAATAAATTCATTGTAGCAAAAAAAAATTGCGGATGAAGCATAACAAATAGTTATAACTTAGTAAGACACTATATGGTTATAAATATCTAGTTCAACTATGTTAAAATTTCGTTCAGAAAAAACAATTAGAGTATATTATTATATAATATACTGTTTTTTACTTTAAGTGTTTGAAGAATTATTGTTAAAAATGTATCAATAAAAATTTCCAAACGGAAAATTATTTGACATTTCATGAGAATCAGTCATTTCCTTGTATTCAAAAAGCAATGTTGCCAAGTGTAATTCCGTTTTGTCTGTTTAGAATTCATTAATTGTTTATTAAGGTTGTTATGAATACTTTATTACATAATTAATAATATTTTTTCGTATATCTGAAACGCTGTCATCCATAGAACAAGGTGAAGCGGTAAAGGCTTAACACCAGGTGGAGCGCCCCAGGCATCATTGTTTAAGCCATAATATAAAAACTCGTACACATGAATTGATGCCAGCGGAGCTAGTAGCGCAGAGGCAGACAAAGTTGTGGCACTAGATAAACCAGTACCAAATTAGCACCGGGTTAGGCGCCGAAGACATCATCGTTAACGCCATAAGGAGCAAAAAACTGTATAAAGGCACAATGTCATCTCAATCGCTGGCAACGAAGAGAAAGTAAGTAATCCGGGTACTGGGTTAGTATCAGGTTAGGCGCCGAAGCCAGTTCTTAAGTCTAAAATATGTTGTAAAATCAAACAAAATAAAGACAATTGAAACCCGATAGAACGAATTTAGTGAACATTTTGCATTGGCTACCACCTTCAAACAAACGAAGGTATATTAAAGTGACCGATTTATTTCCAAAATTTGCTTGATTATTATATCATCTACTATTTAAATATATTATTGACTACTTTAAGGCATTTATTGACAATTTTCAATAATCCCAAAAATGTACAAAATATCAATTATATACAAAGAGTTCCCTTTTTATCTTCGATGTCTTTCTGAAATTTTTATTTTTCTTACCATATTTCTTAAACCATTTGCTTCCTTTGATTCTTTAACATTTGTTTATCCTCTGTATCTTCTTTATCGTCTTCTTCATCGGGTATGTGTCTTCGTTAAATCGATATTTTATATTTCTTTTTATCAAATTTTCTAGGTCATTTTATATCACAAGAGAATGATAATCATACTGTAACATTATTCTTCCCCTTTTCCAAATTAGGCTTTCTAAGTCATCCTTGTAAAATACTTCGCCCCCCTCATTAAAAGTAACATTCTTGTTAACAGTTTGTTTTACTGCAGCAGTTTTGTGTTGTGATAGGTATTTGATATTTTATGTTCAAATTGTCATTTAACAGCAAAAATTGTATATTCTTTTCTAGTAAAATTGGATTCATAATCAACTATCACTATATTAGGCTTTTCATATTTGCTAGATTGTTTTTTACATAAAAGTAGATTAGAACTCGTTTCTGTTAGTTCATCAATTTCAAAAAAAAAAAAATTAAAGAAATGTTCAAGAATGAATCGAAAATGTAATGATTTTCCATTTATGACTGTCTCAAAAGTGTTCATACTTACAATTTCATAAGTTTGTAATGTAATTTCTTATACACAAATTTTGACCTTGCTTCTATTCAAACTGTGATTTTATCATTTTTCTTAACTATCTCTAAACTACTAACCCACTTTGTAAAATTAACTTCTTTGTTTGTAATCTCCAGTTTTTTCATGTTACTTAACTCATTTCTTAGTACCTGCTTTAATGCAACAATTATTCTTCGTGTTTTTTATGATTACCAAGCCTACTTCTTCTTTAAGCTCACCTAGACGTTCAAATAAATCGCCATACTCTGTAAGTAACTGTTCTATATTTTTTCCATAAATACTATGCATAATATTGCAGTACTTTATTAATTTTTTCCTTTCACGTGATTGTGCTGACAACAATGGTCTATGATTACATTTTACGAGTTGAAATTCTTCTGCAAATATTTGAGTATAAATAGTTTAATAGAACCTATTGTTTTATTTATGTGCTATCTAATTCAATATCGCTTTTATTTATTATATGTTACAAGTTTTTCCAGTCAAAATTGCATGTTGCTCCTGTATCCAACTGATAAAAATAAACATTACTAAATGTTAAACGTGAGTCAAAGACCAAACATTGATTAAGTATGTAAAAGTACTGGACTGTAGCTAAAGATAGAGCGGGGAGCATGGGTTCCAATTCGGGTACGACAGAACCATTTTTTAATATTAATTAAAAATGTTCTATCAACCTACCCTATCACTCCTAGATAAGAGAAACGTGTAAAATTAATTTCTCCTTTAATGGTAAGGTTCACACCGGTAACTAGGTCGATGGAAACAAAATGTTCTTGTGGTAGTATGAAGGTTAATTTCACACTTCTCGCCCTCATATACTCTCTCAGGGTTGGCCACGATTTGGAGCCCTAGATAAATTATAGAGCTTATCTGGCTGGCATTTCTCAGACGTAAATTTGTTTCCCGGTTACTTGAAATATGATTCTATTCCCTCTTTTCGTGCATCCTTCTTTCTTTCTATATGGCGTCTGAATGAAAAAATGCATAAAGTAGTAGCACATTTCCAACAGTAAATTGGCCGAATGCTGTCAAGACAGGAGACTTAGGAAATCTTCGTACAGAAAAGGGAGCAAAAAGCAATTTTTGCTTATAATATACAGTCAATTCTGTTGCATATTGCCTCAGTAGTCCAAATAACAATGCACGCTGGCAATATCTCAAGAAGCGAAAGGCCTACAGCTACTGGGAAAATAAATACTTAAAATAAATGTCGTCAGAGAAATTATTGGAAATCATTTTTAGGTTTCTGATTGTGTAATCATAGTTATAAAAATACGTCTTCTTAGTTTTCACATAGTGTTGCACAAATTACGTTACACGAATTTTGGAAGAATTTTTTTATAATGCTAATACCTTCACCATTAGCCGCCTCTTTCATTTAGTGCTGGATATAGATCTACGTCTCGCACTTATTCTGTGTGTCTTAGATATTTTTATAACAGTTTACGGAGCCTATTAATTATCTAGAGATCTGAACGACACTATTTAAAATGTTATTTTAACGCATTACGGATGGAGTGCGCCACCGCCTACCCTCAGATGGTGAACACACTAAAATTGCCTGCGCTCGACACTGATCTACTGTATAGCTCATATACGTTGTATAAGCTCATAAAACTAAATAAGGAGTGGTGGGAGGTAAACATTGATTTTAAGAGATATAATTAACTTTAAATTGGCTTGCTGAGTTGAATAAAATTATTCTTACAAAAAAACATTGTTATTTGATAAGTTTGTTGTCAAGTTAAATAAATATATCCTTTAACTTTGGCTAAAGAGCGTTTTTTTTTTAAATAGTGATTTTCTCCTAATTTTCTAAAACTTTTAAAACGAAAATATGTTTTTTTAAGTCTACGGCTAGAGAGCCTGTCCTGTCCGTAACAAAATCAGTTAAAACCCTACTTTTCCAAAAAAATGGTTTGGAAATATCAGCGTTTTTTTTGCAGTAATGACATTGTAATTCATGTGACTCTTGTCAACTAAAACCAACCAAAAAATTAAGTAAGGAGAAAGAAGAAACAATATAAAATTGTGTATACAGTTTTATAGGGGATATACTATACCTTTGGTTTTAACACAATTTTTTTGACTGGTAGCAATTCTTGGTTTGTTACTTAATTTACTCCATGGAAGATTTTGAGTTGATCTTTAAAGAGCCTTGTTAAAAATTCCATATACAAGGCGTTCAGAAATCCCGTTCTAATGTTTAGAGTGACTATTCTAAACATGGAAAGAATAGAGTTCCTATGAACATGTGTTCTACGCTTACATTTCATTTTTTAGTTTATTTTGTATGCCTCTCCCATTTCTAAAGATACTGAATTTAATTTTCACACGACAGTTCGTAATAAATGTTTATAAAATGGCCATAATACATTTTTAGAAAATATACAGTATGCAACTTTTTTTTAATTACGACCCCTTTCACAGCCCCAAAGATATAAGTGTGTTGGTGAACCTGTATTGCTTTGTCTGCTACATTTTAAATATTTGGTATGGTGATTTTTTTCAAAATTGGCTTGACATTTGTAAAATAAATTTACATACTTTATTGGGGAGGTCAAACTGGTTCTGATCCAAAATATATTTTCTACACTCCCACCTAGAATACTTCCCCGAAAACGGTAAAGACGTTAGTGATGGACACGTAGAACGATTCCATCAAGAAATTGCCAGTATGGAAAAAAGCTATTAGGGGAAGAGAACGTTGCAATGTTGATGAATTACCGGCGGACACTTTTTCTAGAGAAGCCGGAAGATGTATACAAGAAGGATGTCAAAAAAAATGAAATAAAATTGGTCAATTGAATAATTAAAATGTTGTTAAACAGTAACTAGGCTAATAGTTCACAGAAGCCAAAACATTAATTAAAAATTACGTTTACTATATAATGCTTGAATTTGTCAAATTGTATGTATATGCAACAAAAGGTATTAAAAATTGTATTCCTGTTTCTTAATTACGACCTCGGAAAATTTTCCAAAAAATATTTTGTGTCAAGTTCAGTGAAGTACAATCCAAAAATCTTATTTTTGAGATAAATAACTTTAAATTTTTTGGTCAGTTTAATCAGCAAGTTGAAATCCATTCAATTAAAAGGAGTGTTTCATTTAAATCTAAAGTCAATGATAATTTTTTTTATTTCCCAATTTTTTTTGTTTGTGTTTTTAGCAAACCCTGCCTGTTTAGGTGTAACTTTAAAGAAAACTTTAAAAAAAAGTTTATTTAGCTTTTATTAATCTTCTTAAATAAAACTCGTAGACCCTGTTCCAAACAGAACTCCTGTACATAGTATATGGTTACTAGGAGAATTTTTCTAGGTTTCAATGTTCAAACTATTTATTTACACCAATATTATGCTATTTAAAAATGTGACAGATACCTAAATATCGAGATCTGGATAAACATAGAAGATGCATTCAATCGATATATTAAATTCAAAGCATATTTTTTAAAACAGTTTATTCACATCTTAAAACTGATGTTAATTAAATGTCTAAATTACGGCTATTTCGAAACATTAATTGTACATGTGCTATAAATGTTCGAGTCTTGTGATTTAGGTAAACACTACACAACTTTAAACAAGTTATTAGCGTACGCAAAGTAATTTCATTCAATAGTTATATAAACAGGACTTAGTAATTATAATAAACATGATCAAAGTAGTTTAATTATTAAGGTTAAATTATTATAATATACATAAGAACATGTGTTTATTGATAATTTAAAGGCCTCTACTTAACGTTTTGACATATAACTTAGGGCCAGATTGAAACAGGAGAATATTTCACAATGAATACAAAAGTTATAGGTTTAAATAAATTTTATTCAAAAAGGAATTAATTGCTTTTTTAATTGCCTCAATATAAATTGGTCAACCCTAGGTTGTTATCCCATTTTTAAAGTTGCCTATTTGAAGAAATATTAAGCCGATTTTGACGAAGTTGAACTCTTTGGAATGATTTGTTAAGTGGCTTTCTTTCGAGCTGTAATTTAATGCCTAGAATGGTAGGGACACACTAGAAACAAAATGAAGTGGTGTAAATTGACCTAAAATGTTTTATGATCCCATTTTAACTAAAAAAATGCTGTTAGATTCTTTATTCGATATTAGCGATCTAGGATGAAATTACAAAAAATTAATTTTACCCATTTTTGAAATTTTTTTTTCAGAGATACGAATTTTTTGCTGGCAATTGATTTTTTTTAAACACCATCTTGTACTTTTTTGTTGATATTCCATCCAAATGTTCTTACGTTTACCATATTACCACAAGTATCCGTGCGAAGTAGACATTTTTGCGTTATACAGGAAATGGAAATTCGTCCAAATACCTTCGAACATCTATACCAAAATGCGGTGGTGCCCCATCTTGTTGAAACCTATATTCTTTCATGAGGAATATCTGGATCACCTTCGATTGTTAATTTTAATTATAATATTATATAGAGTCTTTTTATTGTAACAAAAAGAGCAGACCCCTAATTTATATCGGATTTCCTAGTCATGGTCTGGGTTGCCATTTGAAAAAACAAGTTGAAGTGCCTACAAAATGAAGGGGTTGCAGGAAAAGGACTGACGCGCTCCAGCGTTTTTGTGAAAAATGTTGTGATTCTTTATTGAATGTGATGCCTTCCTTATGAATACACCCCGACTACTCCGGGATAGTTTGATCATTTTAAACTAATTTTTAGAAAGTATTCAAGGTTGTCAAAGGTGCCGAGGGAACTTGCAAAAAGTGTTAGCATCAACTTTGAAATTTAAATCATTATAGAACTTTTTATTGTTAATTTACAAAGAATATGTTTAATGTCGCTAAGTTCCCGCTAATGGCGTTTAGACTATATTCCTTTTTGTCGTTTAAGTGAAATATTACATGCGATAGACCTCGTAATAACTACAAAAAAAAAGATAGCTACAAAATATTATTCATTAATTTTCGTGTGGGTTTAGACCTCGGAAACGTTGAAGCTATATCGACTTCATATAAATACGACTAAACAATGCCCAAATTTAAAATATTCTCAACATTTTGGAGCGTCAAACTAATAAATTTTAAAGAAAAGCCAGGCCTCTCAATATTAAAATGCCGATTTTGTGATATAGTTAGTAGTTGTTATCGATTTTAAAGTCAAATTTAAAAAAAAACGGGTTTATAACCTTATTATTTAAATTTTCGTTTTTTATATAAGAAGCTGGTTTTATTATATTTTTTAATAATTCCATAGCAAATGTAGCTCAATGAAGTAATATTATCTGGATGAGATTATTAGCTTTAGTGAACGTAGTCAACTACAGGGATTTGGGTTAAGTTAGGGTTTTTATTATATGAATTAAAAAATGAACGACAGCTTTGTTATTTTCAATAGAACATCCTATATATGTCCATTATTATCATAGCTTAATATTTAGTTTTCATAATATTCAAGTTTAAAATAGACAAAATGCATCCCCCCGGGTCGCAT
Source organism: Kuschelorhynchus macadamiae (assembly GCA_030620095.1). Taxonomy (NCBI): domain Eukaryota; kingdom Metazoa; phylum Arthropoda; class Insecta; order Coleoptera; family Curculionidae; genus Kuschelorhynchus; species Kuschelorhynchus macadamiae. The sequence goes on from JAUTXW010000354.1 coordinate 60,919, forward strand.
TATATATCAAATCAAAAATAAATTTTGTTATTTATCGGAATGGATTTCTCCGAAGTAGAAAAATAAGATATTGTGAAAATCTATTACACAGGGTAACAAAACGAAAACAAAAATTTCGTGCCGGAAATCTAACATCTGATTTTAAATGTTTTTAATGTGCTGATTCCAAAAATGCCACCAAATTTTTTCTATCGGCTCTAGTTTTTGAGATATAGGTTACAGGTTAATTGATTTTTTTTCTGATAAAGGACAACAAATAAAGAGATAAATATGTACTTAATCGTCAAAATAGAAATTTCCCAGAATCTAATTAACCAAATGGATACCTGGAATTGTCCCTGACCCAATGTTCTTATACTAGGAACAACTCAATACACTGCTCTTAATTACTTTTATACCTGTAATTGCCTATGATCCGATCCTTCTATACCTGCTTGGCTGTACTCGATTTAGTATATTACTGAGTTTTCCCAAGTAAAGCTGTGCTATCATTTTGTGTGAATGTTGGTCGTTTTGTAGTATCAAGACACTAAACTGAAACAATGGCATCCACAAGCAGACGTACCTGTGTAAATCATCCCGATGTTTTTTGTTATGTGTGTGGTAAATACACTTTTGAAAGAGAGCAGAAAAACGATTTCTGACTATGTGAAAAGAGCTTATCTCATTTATTTTGGCGTTCATTTAAGAGATCAAGATAAATCTTGGGCACCACATTTCATATGTAAAACATGTGTTGAACATTCGCGGCAGTGGACAACTGGAAAGAGGAAGGGCTAAAGTTTGGTGTACCAATGATTTGGAGAGAACCGCGAAACCATCATGACGACTGCTATTTTTGTCTCGTTAATATTAAAGGCATAAATAGAAACAATAGATACAAATGGAAATATCCTGATCTAGATTCTGCAAGAAGGTCTGTAGCGCATTCGGAAGAAATACCCGTTCCATCACTCAGCAACCTGCAGAAGATGATACAGAAACATCAACGTCTGATGAAGTTCAAAGAATTCAATCAGAAAACGACAGCCAGTTTGAAGCAGATTTAGCAAATCCGCAGTGTTTCAATCAAGAAGAACTAAACGATCTTATAAGAGACCTGAATCTCTCAACGGAATCCGCCGAATTACTTGCATCCAGATTAAAAGAAAAAAATCGTAAAAGAAATAAGGATCTGCTGCCTTTTTTCGCTCAGGAAAATGACTTGGTATTCTGTAACAATATAAAAGGGCTCTTAGAAAAAATGGGTTTGCCTGAATACACTCCAGATGATTGGCCCCTTTTTATTGACAGTTCAAAACGTAGTTTGAAATGTGTTCTTTTACATAACGGTAACAAATATGGCTCAATTCCTATTGGTCATTCTACTACCATGAAGGAAGAATATGAAACAATTGCATTAGTTTTGAGAAAAATTAAATACGAAGAAAATCAATGGGCAACTTGTGTTGATTTAAAAATGGTTAACTTCCTCCTTGGACAGCAGAGTGGTTATACAAAATATCCTTGTTTTTTGTGCCTTTGGGACAGCAGAGCTAAAAATGAGCACTGGGTTAACAAAAATTGGCCTTCAAGAGATGTCATGAATCAAGGAAAACAAAACGTGATCAACGAACCTTTGGTTTCAAGAGAAAAAATCTTACTTCCGCCCTTGCATATCAAGCTAGGCCTAATGAAACAATTTGTGAATGCTTTAGATCTAGATGGAAATTGTTTTGGGTATTTGTCATGTAAATTTCCTGGCATTAGCATGGAAAAACTAAAAGCTGGTATATTTGATGGTCCTCAAATAAGACAACTTGTTAAAGATCCACAATTCACCACGTCAATGAACGAGACTGAATCTAACGCTTGATGTTCATTTGTTCAAGTAGTAGAATTACGTAGAATTAGTGGAAACTATGCTTTCAAATTTTAATATTCTCGGCTGTAACATGAGTATAAATGTTCACTACCTCCACAGCCACCTAGATCGTTTTCCAAAAAAGTTAGGTGATTGTAGTGAAGAACAGGGGGAAAGATTCCATCAGGATATTAAAAGTATGGAAGATCGTTATCAAGGACGATGGGATAGCTACATGATGGCGGACTACTGCTGGAGCCTTCAGCGAGACTGCCCTAGTAAACTCCATTCTAGAAAGTCGTATAAAAGAAAATTTTTATGTGATTAGTGACTAATGTAATTATGTAAAATAAGTTTTTGCAATAAATACTTAAATCCAAGTGTCTTTGTTTTTTAACTGCCAAAGTAATATTATATATTATAACAGTTATAACGTAAAATATATACACAATTTTTTTTTAAAACTAGATCTGATAGACAAAATGTGAGAACTTTTTTACATTCCGCATCCAAAAATTAACCAGGAACAGTTAAAAAATCGCAGGCACCAAAATGTGTGTTGGCCTGTGTTATAATTGAAATGAAGAGTTACGTGAGGCAAGAGGTAAATACATATATAAGAGCCAAATTCCAAATTACGCGGCACCATGTAAAGCAATAATATTAGATATAGTTAAGAAATTTAAAAAGGGAAAGAAATCCACAGGAAAAAACGGATTGTAGAAAGGAACCACGAATTGGATTTTCAAGTATTATTATATTTTAAGGTATTTTTTATATAATCAAAAAACTTTTTATTTTGTAAAGGAATTTTTTTATTTATAGAAAACCCGGAAATGTATATTTCAGATGCGGCACAAGTATTTGATAAATCTTGAAAAATACACGAAGTTCTTTCGCATTTTCAATACAAACCATATAAATTCCAACCCGTGCAAAACTTAACAGTAGAAAATAAACGTGAAATTTAATTTTGCCGAGAAATGTTATTAAGCCTAAATTACGACCCAAATTTTTTTTTCACTAATGAGGCAAAGTTTACGACAGTTGGCGTGTATAACCGAAAAAATAGACATCTCTGGGCAACAAAAAAAGCAAGTTGTAAAAATTCAATGCCGAAAATCATTTCCACAATTTTAAGGAATAAAATCCTGAGGCCTGTCTTTTTGACAGAAATATGACTTGGCAGAAATACCTCGATTTACTGGACAATGAAATAGAAAATTATATAGAAGATGTCCCTTTATAATAATAATAATAAATAATAATAATGCTGTACCTGTGAGGAGCCTATTCGCTGGCCAGCAAACAGGCCGGATCTGTCCCCACTTGATCTATTTCTTTGAAGGTATTTAAAAAATAAAGTATATTATAATAGAACACATTAGATAAATTGCGTTAAAAAAATTACAGAAGAGGTAAGATGTTTGAATGCAATAAATCTTGAGCATATCCAGAACGCAGTTACTCCTAAATTTAAAAAAGGACTACAAGATTGTCTAAATAATGGCGATAGCTGGGTAGTATAATTTAAAAACCTAATGTTTATATTTACGTTAGGTATATATTTGTTTTAAACTGTTTTTAACAATATTTGTTGTGGCGGTTTAAAGTAGATGTTATTTTGTTTTACATTTCATAAGTTTCATATAGGGAAAATTATGTTTAAAGCCGTAGAGACTATTATAGAAGGTAAACGATGATCTTTGAAAAATGATGGAAAGCAAAGAACACTACGCCGCGCCGGCCGTAGCGACAAAGAAACCGGGGCACGGTGGAGCGACCCCATGTAAACTTTTAAATGTGTTTAGATTGTTTGTTGCATTTAGATTGACAAACATAAATCTTTTTTGACTTTTTCGCAACTGAATAAAAATATCTAACTTTAAATTAATTGAAACAAATATTTAATAAAATTACGTATCTCAACATATAGACTAGTCTGTCTAAGGAATGTTTCGATACATAATATAAACAGTATTATTTAAGCAATTTTTATTATGACATAACTTCTTATGCTTGCTTAAATAATATTGTTTATATTATGTATCGAAATATTCCTTAGACAGACTAGTCTACATGTTGAGATACGTAATTTTATTAAATATCTGTTGGAAATTTCAAAAAAAAAAAGTCTGACTTTGGTAAATGTCTTGGTAGTTGCTTATTGTACGATAGCTGCACTTTAATAGTTTGCGTCGTTCGTTTAAAATAATTACTTACCCACTTAATAACACTCTCGCAAACTTGCTTATCTTAAAGGGCATTGAAATTTTGTGGCTTGGGAATGAGACACACTCCGGGTTACATTTTCTTGAAGGTGTACTTAGTCAAATAAATATTTTAAGAATATCTTTTAAATTTCTGGGTTATATTTGAATCTTTTCCTACGACATAGGGCTAGTTTTCTGGTTTCACTATTTTGCCATAGGTGTCGCTGGCTGTACTGAAATTTTGCTACATATTTTTAAAGAGATAAAAATAAATTTAGACTTAACTTAAAATGTTAGAAAGTTTTAAAGCAACCTTATACTATATTTCGTGGAAGAACATGTCTACTGTGTATAACTGTTTTCAAGTTTGCCTGAAAGTGCCTGAATAAAAAAAATGCACTCTCCTGAAAATAGCCAAAGTAACTAAATTAAACAAAACTTGTTCAAATTGTTATATTAAATTTAGTGTTGACAGTCCCTTTATAGTTACAAATTCAAATTTTTGATTCGAACAGTAAATATATGTATGTGCAGGGTGGCTAGAATTCGAGCCTCATCGTTGGGATCTTGGGAACCGTAAAAGATACAGTGTCGGTCAAATTATGATACATTTGTGCATTTAGGTACCTAACAATATCCCGTTTGTTCTGAAATTCCCGAGTATTTTCCGGAGATAAAATTTTGAAAAATCGTTTTATTTTTTTTCAATCTTCAATTCTTAAGGATTAATGCCGATTAATGTATGGATGTTTTTTAAATATTCCTATTTCATAACATGAAATCCTGTCGTACCAAATATATTATTTTTTTTTATTTATTATTGTCTAATTTTTTGAACTAGCTATCCCAAAAAAGTTGGGCGCAATCAGAATCATGCTTAGACGAGGTCTAGGGTATCATGCGTACCTAGTAGCGTAGTGTGCTATGAAAACAATGATTTGTGTAATTTTGCAAACGTTTAATTGACATCTACAGTGCTATAGTTTTCGATTTCGATAAATGGTTTGATCTCGCTGTTATAGACAAAATATAATTGAAAATTTTCGTAGAATCTTAAGTAGATTAAAAAACAAGGTTTTCCATTTAAATTGATTATTTGATTCCAGTTACCAGTAGATCTGACAACAATACAACTACGAAAATATTCCTTCTTTTCGTTCGACAATCACTACCCTTTTTTTCCTTAGTTATCTATGTAACAACTGGTCCATAATTATTTTAATTACACAAATATATGCAAAATTACGAACACAAAAGTCAATGTCCAGCGGCTGCCACAAGTTCGTTCCATTGTGGCGGGCTGCATTATGTCAATTTTGAACTTGAATATTATGAAAACTGAGTATCGGAATATAGGCAAATTATATATTTTTGGAATCAAAAAACAATTAGCTATTGGAATAATGGAAAATATACTGGATGTTGTATTTAAATAACGAAGTTTTCGTTAATTTTTTAGCATTGAGATAGTCATTTAAAAAATTATAAGTTTGTGTAATATCTCAAAAACGACAGCTCACATAAAAAATCTCGATTTTACGTGAAAAACTGTATCAGAACCAGTTTATACATTTTCGATAAGTTAAACAACAACGGTAATACGGGGGGGGGGGGATACAAAAGTGCAACATTTTCAATTTCACACTGTATCTTAAAAACGAAGGGGCTATGAAAATATTGTTTGGGTCATCTTTCTTTTCATAAAAAGGTAGCACCATGTCGCGAAAACATCAACCCTCTATCTTCACTAATAAGACAGATACCCCATAATAACAACGTACAAATATACATTTGAACAGTAGGTTACTATTTTAAACTCAAAAATGGGTCAAAAAGGGTCCTGGAAGTTTATGAAAAAATGTATGACCTAAACAATGAATTTTTTAAAACGATTAAAATATTAAAACGTTATGTAAGGCGGCTATTTTATTATATACTACTTAGTGCTGTTCACTTAATATATTTAAATAAGTTATCCTATCAATAAATATCACAAACATGATCAATTTTGAAATATAAAAGATAAATTATTTCTAATGACTATACACACCTTATTCACCACCACATGACCACCACACACAAAATCTAATTAAAATGAGATGTAAATCAGCAACAGGTGATGAAATGACTGTGATAAAACCTGGTTTACTTTATTGGTCCATGACTTAAACGTGTAAATAAAAAAGTGTTTAGTTTAAGATAAAAGATGTAAAACTGCTATTACTAAAATACCGTTTAAGCTTCCAGTACGCCTGTTGTTGTAAAGATAATGGTTTTAGATTGGTGCGGAACTTTTTGAAACATTACGAATATGTTTAATTTTTTTTTCTAGGAAATTCTGTGTTTTCCAGCTTTTGGATTGGCAAAACTAAATTACTTGTCCGTGAATAACTATTATTTGTTAATAAATATTAAATTCGGAAAATTATATACTCTGAATGACACATGAAAACATATTAATTATTTTTACTCCTTTTTGGATATTTTAAAAATTTAATTAACTGGAAACCTATATCATGACAATATCGTATCAAATTCTTGGGCGTTGGGCCTATAACAGGTCTTTGCTTTTCATGAGTTATGTCGATTTATTATTTTTAATTGAAACCTTATTTACTCAGTACAACTTGCTAATCTGTTCTACCTCTATTAACTTAAAGCTTACTACACCGAGTATTACTAAAATATGTTCCATTATTACGTAGTCGGGCGTTAAGAGTTTGTTTGAAAACTTAAAGATTTGGCAGATTATGCTGCAAATTTCGATTTCAAAATCGATATGGCCGAACTATTTTTTAACTGATATGTGTTTATTTTTCAGTTATTTTAATTTAAAAGATAGAGAGTGACAAAGAGAGAGAGAGAGAGAGAGAGAGTCTCCGAGTACATAGTCATTTGGTAACAAATGTCTACTTGTTTTTCAGAAATGATTGTTTTGATCCATCGGATTCCTAACAATATTTTACTATTTCTTCTCATGCCACACTTGATTTTTGGGCAAAATTTAAAATAAATAAGTAGTTTTTACATTAGTTTGTTATGTTGATAACCAATTTATTCAACAAGTTTATAACAATTAATGCAAATACAAAATTTTTAGCCAATTAAATAAGGTTTTATTCACGTTGATTTTTATAAAAATTTATTTCATCCCTATTTTGTTCCGTTGTTTGTGCGGAACTTTTTGATATGTTACGAATATATTTATTTTTTTTGTGTAAAATTCCCTGTCTTCAAATTGATTTTGGATCAGCAAAGCAAAATTACTTGTAATTATTTCATGTCAATCTCGTATCATGTTCGTGGGCGTCAGGCATATGCTAGGCTTTGCTTTTCATCAATTACGTTGATTTATTATTTTTAATTGAAACCGTATTTACTTACTGCATCTTCCCGATCTGTTCCACTTCAATTAACTTAGGGCTTAGTACACTAACTATTACTAAAATATATTCCATAATGACGTGGTCGGGCGTTAAACGTGAGTTAAAATCTTGAGAGTTTGGTAGATTCTGTTAAAAATCTTGAATTCAAGTTCGGTATTGCCAAATTTTCTGTATTCAACTAGTACAAACAAATATAAAAAGATGTAAAATAAACTCTCTTTTTGTTTTTTCCCTTTTTATCTAAAAAATTGAAAAACACTCAAAAAACAGCCGCATTTCATATTTTTTGGACTGGTAAATTTTCCTTCATGTTATCATCTTGACATCATGAAAATCCATCGAGATACAAAAACTAGAGAGTTTGGCAGATTCTGCTGAAAATTTTAAATTCAAATTCTATATGGCCGAATTATTTTTTCAATAATGGCGAATTTTCCAGGTAGGTATTAAAAATTGAATACTATGTGCCAAAGTATTTTGGTTTCGACGACTACCATAAAGCCATTGATAACGTGAAATAGGATAAGCTATGAGACGTTTTCTTTGAAATGAGCGTATCTCGCCTTGTCGACTTCCGGATTCCCCAACTCATGACGTGAACTCAGCAGAAGTCGAATAAATACACTTGACCAATGTAATATTCACAAATGAATAAGGTGGGGATGAGTGCTCACTCTCCTCTTCTTTAACACTTCTAGTGATGCAATGAGAAAGGTTTTTTGTATAACTGTAAGCCATATCAAGAGTTGAGGGTTACTCATGGCACTATGCTTTTTGCTTTAGAAGCCCTTAATAAAAGAACTGACGGGGAAAACCAGCCCATAATGTAACTAATTGGAGCGTTAATGTCGCAGCTTACAAGAATATGGCGGTATAGAAATATTATGTAAAATACGAAAGGAAGACTTGTTAGTGTCATGCTATTTTCATTTTCCCTTTACGCGTCTGAGGTTTTGGGTAATTAGTATGAGTTATCGTCGAAGAGAATATAATCTTTAAAATGTAGAATTATAGACTCATGTTATAAGTTTCTGGGACTGCTGACAGTAGGCCCGTATATTCTTTTAGCAATTCGTGCTCCAACCAGTCTGGTATACTCCAGAATACTTACTTTTTTAGGCATATTCAGTCTAAAGATAATATAACCGGATGATAAAAGATGTCGTAAGTACACGATTTTCGCTAACTCAAGATCTATTAGATACCACCTTAGGAGAGACAGTTCATTTGTCCAGCAATCGGGAGAATGTACGTTCTTCCTACAGGGTGATCATCAATCACGCAGTTAGCTACATAACTTATTTTAATTTATTAACTAACTAACTAAATAACTAATAAATAATAAATAAACTAATAAATAGAGAAGGTCTTCAGTATTGTTTAATATTTGTTTACCAACTACTCCAATGTCCAATGTACTTGTATGACCAATTTGAATAATTTAATCAGCCCTGCCATGGCTTCTCATTGGTTTCATAGTAGCATTAACATTAAATTAATGATGACTATTCTCTACAAAAAAATAAATTTGTGTAAGTAAGGCATGGGATGCAAATGATTGAAAAAATGTGATGTTCCTTATTGTTTTCGGTTTTTTTCATAAAATATTCAAATTTTTGTTTGTGTATAGAAGTCGCTTGGTTACCGCTAGATACGCTCACCAGTCTCAAATTAGGTAGACAATAGAATAAAATATTAAACAATACTTGAAAAGCTGACTTTTATTTTCAATGCAAGTAACAAAAGCCTTGTAGATACAGAAACCAGTATATTCATGTTCTGCATTTTGAGTTATATTACAACTCCAAAAAAAATTATTTGCATGGGAGTCACACATATTTGCTTATTATCGTACTTATATACATATACATTGTACTCCCCAATATTTAACATCCTATATTTTGGAAACAAAAGCATTTATAGAGTCCTAGGTTAAGCCCTTTTGTAACTTAAAGTATTCTGATAAATATATTTCCATACTTTTCTTTGAAATTATGATGTCTATAATGTAATATTAGTTATTATTAAAATATACTTTTTAATTTATGATTTTCTAGGAATGGAACCAGAAAATGCTTCGAATGCGTGTGTCTCGCCTCAGTTTCAAATTTTTGCCACCGCCTAGCGGTTAGGTTAGGTTACTCGATATATGGAGATGTATATTGTGGTTGCCTATTAATGGAGTTATTTCCGAAACATTTAATTTAAGAGTTAATTATACCATTCAGTAAATTGGTTTTAGCCCAAAGTTCTTCGTAATGAATTCTTCCTTTTATTAAAGAAACTGAAAAATGGGACAGTAAGATATGTGCATCTAGAAATCTCTTTTCCATTATTTTTGTTGAAAAGAGACAGAGAAAGAGAGAAAGAATCCCAATTTACGTTGTTAAAACAAATTCAAAAACCCAAAATATTGCTAGGGATACTTAAGATTTTTAATAAATTGGTAACTGTTAATTATATATGTTAATATTTTAAAGCTACTCGTGAAACTATTTCTGTTCTACTGAATAATATGTTTTGCAATTTTGATTATAATTTAGATGGCTTTCCACAATACCATTAACTTGTAAAGATTATTAAGATGCAACATCAAAACAAGGGAAAGACAAAAAGACCGTTTGCATGTGCAAGGTTTTTTGTCATAAATTCACCCCCTATTAACATCCGCTTTGATACAAATGTGACAAAAAGTTAAATACACAAGTTTCTTCTAATTGCACAAATTTGTTGAAGTGTAGTTTTAGATAGGGACTTTGGTTCTTCAGAAATCAACATGAACGTTGGTTCCTTAAATGTTACAACCTGTAAATTATATGTTTATTAAATGGGTTGAGTATTGCTGATCATAAATATGCTAAATTTAATGCCGTTATCGTTAAAGATACCTGAGAGTTTTTTTTTAATTTACGGTGAGTTTCGATCCTATGGTAGTTCATCATAAAAAAATAATAATCAATATTTAGGAAAATGAGACCCACTAGTGTAAAAAATAGTTTTAATTTAGCTTCCAATTATTTTTAATTGATACAGAAACATTAGATATTAATTTTATGCTGGTTTGAAAATTAATATACAATGAACTAATACTTAATGTATTGCCTCCAGTTAAGTATGGCTAAAGGTAATGTTACATAATAAAATAATTAATTTGCAGCCCGTTGATTCTAAAGTTTATCTATGTTTATCTACGTTACCAAAAAAGATCAAAATATTAATATTAACAATGATGTATTGTTTTTATCAAATTTTAAATAACTTGCTCAAGCATTTTGAATAAAGATTTTAAAAGTCCCCATCTCTATTACTAATAACAACATTGAAAATCCTGGTATTATTTCTACACAACACAACAAACTATGTGTCTAATTCTTCTCCTAGCACCAATTACGATTTATAGTTTTATTATGGCCCCAAGAATTTCCAGCTCAACGCCGGAAACTCTATAAAACCGTAACTATTATGTCATACACATTGTATTTTATGTGTTGCGAGAGAAATAATGTGTACAAATGGAGTTGTCACAGTCAAATCGATATTCAATAAAGTTAATATGGGCAATACTGGAAATAGTTTAGTAGTTTGTTCTGTCCTTATTTTGAAACATTTTAGTTTTAGATCCAGCTAGATATATGATGTTTTATATGTATCGGTTTTTTTTATCTTTTATATCATTTTGATGAGTTGTAACTTTTTTGTTTTTAGAGATATCAGAATGAAGCAAAAATCATTTTGCATAGTTATCTAGCAAGTTTGTTTCTGTTTTAAAAATAAAACCTTTTTTAAATATTAACCTAATTTATATTTCTTTAAATGGAAAGCCTTATATATATTTTAGTTCTACATGAAATTTCTATACCTATTTTCAACTAGCGTTAAAACAAGCAACCAAGGCACATTTTAAATAGATATTTAGGATGTTTTTTTCTCTTTAAAATATAAAACAAAAAACTGACGACTAACAAAGTAACACATTATTTAAGAAACACTTTTACAAACATTAAATTATTCAAAAAATTACTCTACGTGTCTGCCATTTTTCTCAACACATTTTACGTACACTTTAATAGAATGATTCGTTGCTTTCACTAACATTTCCGGATTTTCTTCTAACTCGTTTATTGTATTTATAATTCTTGG
>JAUTXW010000354.1:77500-132500 GCA_030620095.1 Kuschelorhynchus macadamiae
ATAATCGGCCTCTTCTTCATGGATTTCAATCTTTTAAGGACTGAAATTGTCCCAGCTATTGCAGAACATATTCTTCCCATAATATGCGCACCTTGCTGGTCACAATGTAATACCCAAATTTTATGATTTAAATATAAATGTTTTTGTTACCTTTACGTAACACAAGCGCGGATTAAATTCTTATAATACATGCCCCAATAACAAAGAAATATAATGTAAATTAAATTAGATTAAGTGATGAAGGAAGGAACGCTTAAACCTTGTCAAAAGTAGTTGAAAAATTGATTTTTACTACCTCGTGAGTTTCAAAACTAAAGGTGCAAACGAAATATTAATATAGTAAGATTTGTTATTGTTACCAAATGAGCGACAAGTTTAATTGGTATTGAAATTTGAAATACATGTAACGAAAGAAACAACACATAGCTTTTGGATTTTTATTTTAGCTCAATATTACATAAATAAATTCTAGTGAACCGCATACGTAAGATGGACAATAGGTGCATGTTAAACTGGTATTATATGTGAAATTCCCTGCTAAAAACCGATCCTGTAAGCACAAGCTAAGCATAAAAGTCAGCTATTATTCTTATTTATGAGCGAGGGTGCTCAAAGATTAAGCCTGTGCATCTGAAGCCGAAACGCATTTTAACACATTATTTGTATTAATTTCGACGCGACGCGACGTATCGTTGTTGCGTTTGTTGTAATCCAACTAGATACTAAATATTGTACTTATGAGTTTTGTTCTAACGGTTGGAGTTTAGTTATATCACTTGTAAATATAATTATTAAGTAAAAGTCTCTATAATAATAATCAAACAATCGGCATATTCAACAAGACCCAGACGTTCCATAATAAAACTCAAAATGTAAAAACCCAAGCCTCGGCCTTTTTCAAATTTCTATACAATGTCTAATTGATAATTATAAACTGTTTACAATAGAATATGGCCGTTTATTTAGTCCCAAATTCGAGGAAAGAAAACAAATTATATCAGTGCCGATAGAAGAACCCTTCTAAAATCATAAACTTTGTCCAAAGTAAATACTAATTTAGTTCCAAGAACGCGGATATTTTGTGACTAATAAAAACTATATAGATAAGCAAAAAGAATCGAAAAGCTCCGCCCAATTATTACAGGCACAGAGCTTAAGAGATGTTAGAAAAAAATAAAAACAAGGTTGCGTTTGAATTTTAAAAAATATCTCCCCGAGTAATTTGGTATTTTTGAAAAATTGTAAAAGTATATTTTTTAATAAATTAGATTTTTCAAGCGAAGCGACAAACTAATTTTTATTTAAAAAAAATCGCGAGGTTAGAGGTAGTGATTACAAAATTGGTTGCAACGAAATACCTCAGGTACTATCTGAATTTAATGAGCATATCTACACTTCCAGGGCGTACTACATTTTTTTTTCTGAAGCGACCTCACATAATATGATGTAGATATGCAAAAGAGATTCAAATTTGTTACAATGGTGAGCACACCTTGTTTTCTTCCACCATACTACAACCAAATGATACATACAGCGTGTAACAAAAATAAGGAAACGACGAAATATCTCAGGTACCGCCTACCTGAATTTAATGTAAATATGTTCACTTAAGTCTGTTTATCGAAGAAAGCAGGAGCGTACGGTGAAATTTTAAGAAAGGGAAGCAATTTTTAGAAACTTACCTATTTGTAATGTAATTCGATTCTTCGATTAGTTTCTGCAAATTCGTCAATTACGTCATCATAAAAACGTCGATGCTCCGACATATTTTGGAGAAGTTTATTTTCAATGGATAACGTTGAATTTGTCACGAAATTTTTTATACGTTTAAGTGTTGAAAAAATGCGTTTTACTTGTGAACTTGTGGCAGGTATTGTCAATACTAATTCACACAATTTCGACACTTCGGTGTAGGCATCTTCCAGCGCCTTGTCTTTTAAAAATTTCATTAGTTCCTTAGCGCTATTTTTTGCGCTAATGCTATCAGTTTCGTAAATTACTTTTAGTTCAGATCGCAGTAAAACTCCGTCGAAGAACTGGCCATAATGAAGAAGTAGAGATTTAAACGCATCTTCTAGAAAAGCTTTTCTTTTAAATGCATCAAAATTGCAGAGCTCGAGGAATTTAAAATCATTTAAACCGTTAAATCTATAGTTTATTTGTTACTAAATTTGATCGACTATTTCATAAAAGAGGCGTCTGTATGATATTTGAACATCTCCCACCTTGTTTGTTCGAAGACGCTTGGTTTGTGGCTCTACATTTTTTTCTCCCAAAATTGGTCAAAGTCATCTCTTAAAATCATCCACTTTTTTTAGGCAAAAAGCAAAGGAAATATTTCTGAAAATATGTTTAACAAATAATTAAAATTAAAATCTCGTTTCAAACAGTCCAAAACCCCCCTCGAACTATGTATTGCTTCTGACTCCCACGTTTCATTATTTTCTATTATATTCTCAAATAGTTCAATCAGTGATTCACGATTTTTAGATACTGTTAACACAAGTTTTCCATTATAGTTTCACCTAGTAGGAGCTACTTTGGGCAATCGTTTGTGGACAATGGAGTACAAAGCTTGTGTTCGTTTTGTTGACTTGGAAAAAAAAGCAGCCATGCCACTTAAAGTAAAGAAAAATACTTTACACTCTTTAATGTGATTGATGGACTGGGATAAAACTAAATTTAATTTATGAGCAAAACAATGGACAAACACAGCACTTGGGAAAGTTTCTCGAACTTTAGCTTGCAAACCTCCTAATTGTTCTGCCATCACTGCAGCTCCATCATAGGTTTGAGCAACTAATTTTTTCTCTCCATTAATTTCTTTAGTAACGTTATAAACTACGGTATATAATGCATCTGCTGTACGATTTTCGGACACATGCTTAAAACATAAAAATTGCTCTTGAATACTTCCGTCTGTTTTAACGTAGCGTATTACTATAGATAATTAGCTAAAATTAGTGATATCAGTTGTTTCGTCCAGAACAATAGCAATGAACCGCGCCTCGCCAATCTCCTGCTTAATTCTGTTTAGAATAATGGTTGCAACAGCGGAAATTAACTCATTCTGGATTCGATTCGACGTTCCGCGAAAAACACTAGACTGCTCTAAATGATTTTTTAAGCAATCATCATATTTAGCCATTAAACTAAGTAAATCTCGAAAATTTCCTCTATCTGAAGAAACCCTTGTTTCGTCATGACCTCTAAATCCCAATTCGTGCTGTCTGAGAAAACAACATCGATAAGCCTTCTTAATATTTGTCTATTTTTATCGACTAGTTCATTATGTTGGCGGTGACTAATAAATTCTAATTTAATTTTATGAAATGCGCTTTGGACATAATGTGTCTTTTTACAGCTTTATGGAAATTGTTTAAATCGGAAAAACCAGTTTTATTCCAGAGACCTTTTTCATTTTCAAAAAGTAAACATGGCCGACAAAATAATTTACTTATATTTTCACACCCTGTTAGCCATTTAAATTGTTCGTTGTTTGTTTTTTCGGGTAAAAATACAGTTTTTCATGTTTGTGGTTAAATTTTTCATAGGCGGTTTTGTCCTTCCTTTGGAAATTATTTGAAGCTTATCAGCGAAGTTTAATGTTGAAAATCCCTTTATTATTAAGACACACACCACACATTCACACACACACACTTCTTACTAAATTCTCCAACATTTTCACCGTTATTACCGATAGCCGAAGTTGACGGTATTTGCATATCCACGTCCGTATTATTGTCTTCCATATCGCACCATGCACGACGCGACGTACGTATCACACAACACACGGATAGCCGTTCAAACAAAGAACCTACTCCAACGACAGCTTTCGCCACCAGTTAAACCACGCGACTGAAATGCAAAAATTGCAAACAGCCGGTGGAACCTTCAATATCCTCAGGCTCGATTCACAGGAAATCACGCATACGGGACTTGTCTGAAGAGAAGCTAGCGGCCCGCATAGGTTCTATTCGATATTTTATGGGGGCTGGGTCGGAGGCAAGGCCGCATTTATTATGGGCTTGATAATTAAGATAATAGATAGCATTTTTAATATAAACTAAATGAATGGTTTCCTACTTCAAAAATTACATTTTAGAAGATGTTTTGTAATTTTTTTTGGGGAAGCGCTGCTTCCATTGCTTCCATGGACTGCACGCCCCTGGAAGAAAGATATTAAACAAAACAAAGTTCAGCGTATGTGCATGTTGCTTATCCACTCGACCTGGCTTTTCATTGGTGGTGTATTATGGCTCGCCGATTCGGACCAAAAACGGTGGTGCTCCGGGCTTCTTGCAAGATGTTCACGTGCTGATCACGCACTGAACATTGTTTTGGTTTTTCTTCGATAAATAGACTATAGGTATAACATTTTAACGGATCCAATGGCGAGTTCCGCATTGCTGCCAAGTTTACCACTTTTCTTTTATAAAAGGAAACTTAATTTTTTTAATAGAACACCCTATATTATATTACTTTTTTAAAATCTGCGTCAAATTCTTAATGCTTTTTATTAAGAAAACTTTTTATGACAATCAAGAAGTTTTTGCGAAATAAGTGTCTAATATCCATAATTTAATGTATTACCCATTGTTAAAATATCTGCACTTTTTTCTGAATGGAAAAGTTAACAGGTGTAATTGTTGATATTGGCCCAGGGAAAATTCACATTGGATACGTGAAAATCATACCCAATTTCCCCAAAAGATAAATATTTGTTGTGGTACAAAGTGTGCAAAAATAATCGGTGTCTTCTTCATGGAAGACATTAACTGGAAAAAGATATTTGAATCTTTTAAGTACCGAAACTATCCGAGCTATTGCAAAACTATCTCCCAATAGCCGTAAGTTCCTTAATTTACTTGCTGTACTAAGTATTTAAACTTATTTTTTTTAGGTAATGGTCCACCAAATGATGAAATATGGTTTCAGCAGGATGGTGCTCCATCGCATTTTGGTTGCAGTGTTCGGGAATATTTAGACAATGTTTTTTTTTTTAAGATTAACTGTACGTTGGGGTATAATAGAGTGGCCACGTCGGTCTTCGGATTTGACGCCCCTTGACTACTTTTTGTGGGGACACTTTAAAAGTATGGTGTATAAAACTAAGCCCAGTGACCTCGAGGATTTAAAGGAGCGAATAGATATAGAATATAGACGAATTAGGGATGCTGGCATTCTTTTTAATATATTATGTTTTCCCACAGTATTTGAACCACTGTCAGGATGTCAATGGACAACATTTTATACTCCTTACTTAAATTCATTAATTTATTGTTTGTTGTATTAGGTATTTCTTTTTGATATTGCATTGTTTCCGTTGTTTTTTACCTAACCTAACTTAAAGTTGAGACGCTGTTTTCTCTTGCTACTGTTTTGGTAGCAAGATGAGGAACTATTATTGTGCTTTGCGGTCTTCCAGAACGTACAGCAACTCTTAACATTTCAGTTCCAATTCTTTGTTAATTTTGTTTGCAGAAGATTTAATTATAGAGTATTGGTCATTAAAAATGTTATAAACATCTTCTATAGGTTTCGCATTCTATCCCCATATCCCAATATAATTAAAATTTTAATTCTTGAGGTTTCAGTTAAAGGATCCGTGTTTGTAAAACAACAAAACGGATTTTGTCAAACACATCAGATAACCTTTTGTGTGTAGGTATTTTAACAAAAGGTAATACATTAAATTTTCGATATTTGATCCCTATTTTTGCAAAAACTGTTGACTTTCATAAAAAGTGCACTTAATAAAAATATTGAGGATTTCACGCAGATTTTAAAAATGTAATGTAATATAGAGTGTTTCATTAAGAAAAAATATTTTCTTTTTAATACAAAAAATCGGTAAACTTGCTAGCAATGCGGAACTCACCATTGGATCAACAACTCTTAGAACACAAGGACAAACTGCTTGGACGTGACGTCATCGGTCGTAGGTGAAGGTATGCTCAAACACAGCATACACTATTACTGTTTTTAAGCAAGATGTAGAGAGATATTGAGATGAAAAACAACCATATATAAAAATGTAGGTGCATATAAATAGTTAATTTATGCGAGTATTTATGTTATATTCAAGTGGAAACAGTATTAACTAAAGATTTAAAAACAAGTTCAAAATGTATAGTTAGAAAACGGTTTATTGTCTAGGTAGCCTACTTATTAAGATTTAAATAACATTTTTAGTCTAGTCATTACCAAGCTTATTGGTTATACTATAAGTATTTAGTACCTCAAGCATGGTAAGAATCTTAGTAAAAGTACACTGAGAGATTGGTGTCTATTCTATAATCTACAAGTATAAGTATTCTGCCAACGCAAAATATAAAACATAATTATGTCGTAAGTAGTGTAATATTACATGCAAGTAGGAACAAAACTATAAGTATAGATAAGTAAGGTTAATTAGTGCATCACTTTAAACAAACGTTAAGTTTTCTTTTACCTGAGCGTTTACCCATCCGATCATTTTGCTTACCACAGTAATTTTTTATAAGTGTATTTGAAATACTACTAAGATATTAACAATCGTTTCTACAGAATGCATACTGCCTCCTTCAAAATAAATGAAATGTTCTTGTTTTAAGAGATATTCAAAGATCAGAGTAGATCAAAGTCATTTTATGACTTCATTAACCCGAAAACATTGAAATACTATCTTAAATTCTTTAAAATTTGTGAACTCACTTAATTTTTTTGTGCTAAATATATTCATGTTTACTTTCTTCAATTACCTGTTGAAAACGAATTTCATCGAGTTCTTTAAGTTTATCGTCTTTACTTTTTCTGAATGACACCTTTTTTGATAAATATTTGGGATAGTTCGGAAATTTAGTATTTTTCGGCGTGAATCTTCGACCCGAGGAAACCGAACAACTCTGGCTTTGGTAACTCTGCAACAGTTTCTTTTGCAAAAAGGCACAAAACACATATATGGTATAATGCTACACTGTCTGTTTACATCACTACTTAAATAAAAACCACTAAAAATGAAATGTAGAAGTTTACATAAATCAACTGGAAAAGCCGGCCGGAACAAAACAACACAAAGACTAGGTTAGGTTAGTCGTCGGTTTGGAGAATTTCTGCCGAGACGGAGTGCGACGTTGACAAACTTCCTCCGCCTTTACTTAAAGAAAACAAATGATGTTTGATTATGTAATACGCTGTACTCTTTATTTAAATTTTAAATATATTTAGAACAAAAAATCGGTAAATTTTCTTTACCTAACTTCCATTATTGCAAGTTTTTTCTTTTATTAACTATTTGTTTTACATCTAAGTTTGCTAAAACGCGGAAATATGTAAAACTCTGTTTTTTTCCCAGGATTACAATCATTTTGTTTAGCGTTATTTTGTTCTTTTAATCCAGGCCTGAGGTCTGAGTTAATCGATAAAGTGATTTTTTTGCTAAGCCGCGAATTGTTATTAAAAAAAATTGACCAGTCTGGCAACGCTGCTGCCAGGGACGTGCCGTGAAATTTTAGGAAAGGGAAGCAATTTTTAGAAACTTACCTATTTGTAATGTAATTCGATTCTTCGATCATTTTTTGCAAATTCGTCAATGACGTCATCATAAAAACGTCGATGCTCCGATATATTTTCGAGTAGTTTATTTTCAATGGACAACAGCGATGTATGCGAAAGTCTCTCCTGCCCCGTTGAATTCCTCACGAAATTTTTTATACCTTTAAATATTGAAAAATTGCGTTCTACTGATGAACTTGTGGCAGCTATTGTCAAGACTAATTCACACAATTTCGACACTTCGGTGTAGGATGCCTACAGCTCCTTGTCTTTTAAAAATTGCATTAGTTCCTTAAAGTTATTTTTTGCGCTAATGTCATCAGTTTCGTAAATCACTTTTAGTTCAGATCGCAGTAATACTCGGTCGAAGAACTGGCCATAATGAAGAAGAAGAGATTTAAACGCATCTTCTGGAAAAGTTTTTCCTTTAAATGCATCAAAACTGCAGAGCTCGAGGAATTTGAAATCATTTAAACCGTTAAATCTATAGTTTATTTGTTGCTGAATTTGATCGATTATTTCATAAAAGAAGCGACTGTATGATGTTTGAACATCTCCCACCTTGTCTGTTCGAAGACGCTTAGCTTGTGGCTCTACATTTAACATCATCGTTTTCTCTCAAAATAGGTCAAAGTCATCTCTTTTTTGGCTTAACATGGACTTAAAATCATTCACTTTTTTTAGGCAAAAAGCAATATCATTTCTTTTAATTTGAAATAAATTAAAAACACTGTCCGAGAATGGAAATATTTCTGAAAATATGTTCAATAAATAATTAAAATTAAAATCTCGTTTCAAACAGTCCAAAAACCCCCTCGAACTATTTATTGCTTCTGAGTCCCACGTTTCATTATTTTCTATTATATTCTCAAATAGTTCAATCAGTGATTCACGATTTTCAGATACTGTTAACACAAGTCTTCCATTATAGTTCCACCTAGTAGGAGCTACTTTGGGCAATCGTTTGTGGACAATGGAGTCCAAAGCTTGTGTACGTTTTGTTGACTTGGAGAAAAAAGCAGCCATGCCACTTAAAGTAACGAAAAATACTTTACACTCTTTAATGTGATTGATGGACTGGGATAAAACTAAATTTAATTTATGAGCAAAACAATGGACAAACACAGCATTTGGGAAAGTTTCTCGAACTTTAGCTTGCAGACCCCCTAATTGTCCTGCCATCACTGCAGCTCCATCATAGCTTTGAGCAACTAATTTTGTCTCTCCATTAATTTCTTTACTAACGTTATAAACTACGGTATATAATGCATCTGCTGCACGATTTTCGGACACATTCTTAAATCCTAAAAATCGTTCTTGAATACTTCCGTCTATTTTAACGTAGCGTATTACTATAGATAATTGGCTAAAATTAGTGAGCTCAGTTGTTTAGTCCAGAACAATGGCAATGAATCACGTTTCGCCAATCTCCCGCTTAATTCTTTTTAGAATAATGGCTGCAAGAGCGGAAATTAAATCATTCTGGATCCGATTCGACGTTCCGCGAAAAACGCTAGACTGCTCTAAAAGATTTTTTAAGTAATCGTCATATTTACCCAATAAACTAAGTAAATCTTGGAAATTTTCTCTATTTGAAGAAACCCTTGTTTCGTCATAACCTCTAAATCTCAATTCGTGCTGTCCGAGAAAACAAACAACATCGATAAGCCTTCTTAATATTTACCTATTTTTATCGACTAGTTCATTGTGTTGGCGGTGACTATTTTCCAACTGTTTATTAAGGGCGTGTTCAATTCTGGTTTTGCCGAAGACAAATACGAAATTAGTTAAGGATATCTTCAAAGAATCCATTATTGGAAAAGCCTCGTTAAAAAGTAGATTTTAACTTTCTTCCAACAATAGAATATTTCACATTTTATAACCAGTAATTTAATTTAGTAATGAGTCCAAAACTGCGGGAAAAATAAACAAATAAAACTTAACACCTATATATTTAAAAAAAATTGTGTAGTCCTCTGATATAAAATTAACTTATTGTAACGTTTTTGTACACAAAAATTAGAAAAGTTAATTAAGCACAGTTAAGTTTTTTTAATTTCCAAAATATTTGATACCGTAAACTTTAGGTTATACAAGGAAAAATTTATATAAATAATATACTACACTTTAAACAAAAATATAATCAAGGAATAATTATTTTTTTAATTTTTTTTGTTACAATTACAGAAATAAGAAGTATAATTATAACTAATTAGTAAACCAAAGCAAAACCCTACAACAAAAGGCAGAGTTCGTGTCCGACCGTAATAACGGGGGCAAGGTGGGCACCGCTCTTCCACTTAACCGAACAAAAGTGCACGATATATTTATATGATAAATAAATTTTCAATAATTAGGTTTAGCTATATATCTCCAATCAGTACAGTACACAAAATCCATAATACAGACTGCTGCAGATGCATGTCTTTTTTTATTAATTCTTGAGCTACACATTTTTTCGGCAAACCACTTTATATGACAGACATTCCCATACGTTGGACGGTCCAATATTGGAAACTTTCGGAATCTCTATTTCATAAATAGGCACAGGTGTTGACAACGAAAGAATGCCAGGACATGAAATTAATTATATTTTGCAAACTGGGTAGAAAGAAACACATGTCCTGCACATGCGACCAAAACTGAGATCCCTATCTTTGTCTGCGATGTATAAAAATATCGAAAGGACTCGCCCTAGCCTTTTGGGAATGTCTTATCTTAAAACAAATAATAATTAATAATAAAATACCTGTACTTCGCCTCGACAAGCATAGAAATAATCTTAAACAATCTTATAAATATGTAACTGATAAGAACTAATTTTTGTGGATTTTCTTCTTAAACTAGGTAAATCGAAATGTCTATATCAGTAGTTTGAAAGGACTGCATTCATGGCACAATTCAAACTATATTCCTACCAGTGCAAAAGGGTCTAACTAAATATTTAATTGCTTGCAACTTTATTCTGTACCTAAAATGTAATCAACTAATTATGAATATTAAGTAATGTATTCAAATATACTTAGGATATTTGATTTAGTATTTAAAACCAACCAAACATAATTTTTTTAATACTTATAGAGTTTAAGAAGTATGACTGTGGCGGTACATTTGTTACGAACAGTGACAAATTTATCAATCCAATTATCACTCATTTAAGCCGGTTACACCTAGCAATCAGTCGTCCTGATTAAGCTTGAAAATTTTTCCTCGTCAAAATTATTTATTAATTTATCTTCAATATTAGTATGAATGTTATTGTGGTCATTGGGTAGGTTTAAATAAATTGGAAAATTATCAGTTATATTATTGTCTAAAACCATCGTTTTATAAATACAATTTTTAATTTCAACTTTAAAATATGGGAAGCAGACAGCTTGAACTATAGGGGGTAACTGTAATATATGAATGTGTGATTTAGAACCAAGAAAGGACATAATAGAAGAATATCTATTTAGTGATACTTATGCCAATTCAAAACATGAAAATGTATATCTCCCAAAAATACTTCAATATTTTTGCCCTGCGAAAAGCGAAATATGTTTCAATATCTTTAAACAACAGTTCATCATTGGAGTAGGATAAAAAGGATAATGTTTTCGGGTGTAAGCCAACATATTTGTGAGCAAACTAAAACATATTGATAATGTTATTATACTGGCAGGATCTTCTTAATTTTGTACATGCAAACTTAAAATATGACAATATTTGATAAAAAAATACGACAAAATAAAGGCTTAAAATATTTGTCTGCATTAATTATTCTTTGAAAGTGTATAGTGCGAGAAATTCAGGGCCACTGAAATATATATTAACCTTGGGAAAGTTTGAAATGTCAGGTCAGCTTTACTCCACACGCAAAATATATGCAAAGGACTACAACTAAATGGGTCTAGTATGTTTTATGAGTAGTTATGATATACGCGATAATATTTAAAGGACATTTGATTTCATATTCAGTTATCTAGATTACATAAAAATGCCTCTATACCCGCAATTAAACAAAATTGAAAATAATCGCTGTTTATATATATATATATATATATATATATATATATATATATATATATATATATATATATATATATATATATATATATATATATATATATATATATATATATACAAAAGTGTTTGGCTATTTTTATGGATCTGTGTAAAGCTTTTGACACCGTTTCACATAATATCTTATTCGAAAGACTTGAGGAACATGGAATACGAGATGGACCTCTTAATTTAATAAAAAATTGCTTAAAAGACACAAATTAGGCTGTTAGAGTGAATGAGTCACTAAGTACCTTTAAAACAATTGAATGTGGAGTACCACAGGGTACTGTGCTGAGACCCATCCTATTCTTGATTTACATAAATAATATTGGAAACATTTCACAAAACTGTAACGTTATTTCTTCTTTTTTCCGGTGAAACTTGGGAAGAAACTTACAGAGAAGCGGGAATGGGTCTCAGTAACGTGCACCGGTGGCTAGACAACAACCCACTAAGTTTAAACCTCTCAAAAACTTTTTTTATTACCTTTTCCCCCACAATATCTGACCAACCATATAAAAACTTCAAATTCACTCAGTTAACTGTAATGAGTTACCTATATGTAACTGTAAAAAAAATAAATCGTTCTAATAGTGTTAAATACCTGGGAATTATTATAGATAAACATCTAAAATGTGATGAACACGTTGCTTATTTAAATAAAAAACTTAGAAATATTTTTTATAAATTCTTTTAGTTACGTGAAATTCTTAATAAAAAATTTTTACTTATTTTATATAGCTCATTAGTCGAGTCTATGCTTAGATACTGTATTATTGTCTGGGGAGGCCTGTATGATTCTAACCTGAGAAACCTTTCTGTTTGTCAAAATGCAGTTTTAAAAATTTTGCTTAATAAGGACATTAGGCACTCCACTGACTTGCTGTTCTCCGAATGTAATATTTTTAATATAAGAAACCTGTATATATTTTGCGCATTAAATTATACTTTAAAAATAGACCAGACTAATATAGCAGAAAAACATAATTATTTAACAAGGTTTTCATCTCAAAGAAATTTTATTTTTAATTAGAAAGATTTATTATATATTTTGCATCATTATTATACAATAAACTTCCTAGTGACCTTAAGAAATTAAAACATAATAAAGAAAAGTTTAAGTGTGAATATAAACTATTCCTACATAAAAACTCTAATTATTTTTGTAATGCATTCACCTTTGTCTTTGTCTTTCCTCTGTCGCCCTGTCGCTCCGCCTCTCTCCATCCTACGTGAAAATAACGAAATTTTGATGCCTCCAGGCCTTACCTTTAAGTGTATTTATTTTTTTAGAATGTGCTTTTTCATTTTTATTATTCTTTTCCCTCTTTTTTTCATTTCGTAATCTGTAAACTAAGATAAGCACCTATTTCATTTCACTTTGCGCTTATATTTTCTGAAAGGGCATTAGCAATTAAGCCGTAAAAGAACTTTTTACGTCTTAAGCTATGCCCTTCCTATAGGAAATAATGTCAGTAGACTGGTGAACATTTTTGTTGTAAATAGACTTAGGCATAGAACATGTAAATTGTACGATATAGATATGCTATAACTAAAGTTGTATTGTGTAACTAACTACTATACTATAACTACAAATATTTTAACACGTGATAGTATGGACCGTTTTGATATATTTTAATAAAAATGACATAGGGTCAATTTCTTACCATTTTTAAGAAAAAGGGGCCTTAAAGTTGTATTTTGTTTTATTAATTTTTAAGCATCGGTAATACATTTCTTGATTTTATTTGTAAAGCAATTAATTACATGATTTTCTACAAAATGCCTACACATTTTTTTTAGTAAATCTGAACGACCTAATTTAAAAAAATAAAAAACGAATAAATTGTTTTTATTTTACCATAAAATGCTTATTTAAAAACGCCAACACTGCCTACCGTAGAAAAACGAACAAGCTTCAACGAACATAACAATTCGCAAACATATGCCGTATAAGGCAATTTGGTACCGTTTTAATACGTAATCGGGATTTAAAAACTCTTTAAAAATGCACACGAATATTGAATATGCAGGCATGTTACTTCTTTATGGAGAGTGTAAACAGAATGTTCATTTGGCGTCCCAAACATACGGAAAAGATATCCTAGGAGGTGTCCTAATGCAAAGAGTTCGCGATACGGGAAATGTAAACGTTTGTCAAACTAATCGGGGGCCTGAAAGGAGGAATATATTTTAGCCCAAGTGGAAGCAAACCCTGGTTTGAGCATTTGGGAAATCTCGCGACCAGTTGGATTTTTTAATTGGACCATTCATCGTACCCTTCCTGAAAACCTTGTGTACCCTTGTCAGAGGATTTACCCCGAAGAAGAGAATTTTGGCGGTGGTTTCTCCGAAAAAAACAAAAACATGAAAATTTTACTTTAATACAAACTGACTCATACCTGAGCTCAAGAAAATCCACACACGATTCATCAAGGCCCATTTCAATATCGGTTTTCAATAAATATTTGAGCTGGAATAATCCACAATCTGTTAATCGGACCTTTAGAGCTACCAAGGCGTTAAACAGAAGAGGCATATCTCCAATTTTTAACTAATGACTTGCCCCCTCTTTTAGAAGACATTCCATTAGCTCAGCCAGTGCCTGGTTTCTTCATGATGGAGCTCTAGCCTACATTGATAGGAATGTATTACAATATCTGGATAATATGACCTAAACCCCTTGATTTTTATTTTTGAGGCCACATGAAAACATTAGTGTATAATAGGGTTGAAATTGAAAATGAAGATGAACTTTGAAACTGTATTTTTGCTGCAGCCGAACAAATTAGACAAAGACCTAACGTTCTTGAATCTGTTCAAGAAAATTGGCGTCGACGTATTCGTGCGTGTTTATATAGTGGCGGTAGTCATTTTCAGCATTTACTTAAAGTTTTAAAAATACTTTTTTAATTTGTGAATTACCTACCTAGTTCTATAAATTAATATGCTTGGTAAGTTCATATTCTTTATTAATTTTTGGAAACTAATAAACTTAATTAGGGTTGCGCAGTTACAAATTATACAAACAAATAATCTAAAAAGTTTTAATAGCAGGTTTTTACTATTTTTTTTATACATACCAATATTATGCTAACAAATCACAATTTATTGAAAAATTAGTTCATACATTCCAAAAAAATAATCAATATAAAATAATTGAATCGTTTTCAAACCTACGGGTTTTTTTACACTTCTTTGTTGACAAAACACAAGTAATGAAAGTATCATTACATTGATGTCCAAGCAAATAGTAATATTGCTATGTTGTCTTGAAATTAGTTGAATCTTTCTCCAAAATAAAACATTTTAAAATTAAATGTCTGGAATCTATATACATTTATATAAATTAGGTCGTCTTAATGAACGAGGCCCCAAGTGTCTGTTTAGAATTTTTAAAAGCTAGCTTGCTTTAGAAATTTCTCCTGACACGATTATTGGAAAATGCTACTCTGTATGGACAGATCGTTTAACTTTGCCAAGACCTGGATATAAATTCCTTAGTAGGGAAGTTTCGCAAGTGAATTCGGTATTTGAGAGTACGCTCATCTCACATTCTTGCTATGTGGCCATACCGTATTGGGTGTGTACACTGTATTTTCTTAACAATTATGTTATAAACCTTTACCATTTCCATTATTCGGTCATTTGTAACTTTTTCTGGTCTTGATTAGTCCTAGAATTTTGTTTAACTGCCATGTTTAACAACCCTAGAGCGCTATAAATATAAATATTCTTTTGGACCATAAAAATTAATTCTTTTCTTCTCATAAATAAAAAAATCTGAAAGATTGTTTCTTAATTCTATTTTAGATGTTGATTGACAATAGTTTTGTTAAATCGTTGTTATTGGGGACTTATTACTTGATAATTTCTCAAGAAAATTTTAAAGAAGAACAATCTTTTAAGCAGTATAGTGTCCTTATATTCTTTAATACGTTAGGTTGGTTTTGTGGGTTCAGGACAACAAATGAAACCTTCTTTTATTAAAAAAATGCCGACGCTTCGACTTTTATAAAATCTTTATTTAGGTTATTCCAACAAGAAAGAAGATCTGTCAGGAATGTTGAAAATTTACACTAGAAGTGCATCATAATGGCAAAACACATAAAACGATTAAAATATATCTACGAAACAAAGACGAGTAAAACACATACATATAGCAATTCATATAGTATAGTCAACACTTGATTGTGAATTTGTATATGTATGTGTTTTGCCGTTATGATGCGCTACTGGTGTAATATTTCAACATTCGTGACATAATCTTCTTTCTTGTTAGAATAGAATTGATACAGATTTAATAAAGGTCGAAACGTCGGCATTTTCTATATAAAAGGAGGTTTCATTTATTGTCCTGAACCCACAAACACAACATACCACGTTAAACCAGAACAATGTCACTGGTCAACACATCAAAAAGCCTCTCTATTCGCTATTTTTGCTCTCCTTGTACCAGTCTGAAATAAGACCATTACTTCACTATTTAACAATTTCGTCAGCAGTTCTTCCAAGTCTGTAATTAACCCTGGTAAAGTATTTTTCACTAGTTATGCAGGCATTCTTTCGGGTGTACAGTGCAGTGGCGTAGTTACACTTACAATTGCAAATGAGCTCAAGTGGATTAAGAGAGTATGTATGACTCTTTTTTTAGTCATCATATATTTTCTGAATATGCTTTGGGGGCTACATCTATCGACAAGTAAAGGACCTTTTTTTGTCATCAGTTATTTGTATCAGTTATTTTTCTGTGAGGTTGAGAGGGGGGTCTTTACCAGAAACCGCGGGGGGGAGGGCTAAAATTTGTGGTTACGCCGCTGGTACAGGGTGTCTCGTTTTGATTAGTTTTGCGGGGTATCTCCGTTATTTTCATAGATAGAAAGTTGCGGTTTTCGCGACAGTGTGCTACTTTTTCGTAAAACTAAAGATGCCGTTAACAAAATTATCATAGCCCTTTTAGTTTTTAAGATACTAAATTGAAAATGTTGCATTTTCATGCACGCCTCGTATCTCAACTATCAGATAACTAATCGAAGATGTGAAAACTATTTCTTATATAACTTTTCCCGTAGAACTCAATTCCGCCTTCGGAATTAGTATACAGGGTCAGGTCAAACAGTTATCGGACCCTATTTTATATTTTTTAAATGGAACACCCTGTATATTTATAGACTATAAAATTTGTCTTTTTTTTTACATTTTCAAAAATATTTAATAGCATTCAATTTTTCTCAGAAAGATGCATATAAATGACAATTTTCTGAAATTAAATGCATAACTTAATAGTAGGTAATGAATAACAATAATAAACAATTGAAAGTTACGTATTGCTAATACAGAATTGGATACTTTGCATATAGGTATCTTATATAAAATTACCTATAGAGTTTTTTAATAACAGTAAGTTTGTAACAACAGTTTTATAGTACAAAGTAAAAATATAACAAACACAAAAAAATAAAATTATTATAAAATAGAAAAAACAAATTTTTAAAGGTGTTGGTTAAATTGGCGACCATTTTCTCTAATGCGAAATTGGCACATTTTTGTAATCCTTTGAATAGTGTTAAAAAGAACCATTCGTCTGATTTGCAGATTTCGAAAGGCTAAATGAAGTTCTACTATGCCGGAATATCGTGTTTTATATATTTCATTTTGTATACAGCCCCCTAAAAAAAATCTAAAATTGAGAGATTTGGAGATCGTGGAGGCCATCTAACAGTTCCGTTGGTTCTTATCCATTTTTGAGGAGAGTTAACAAAAAGTTTCCTTAAGAGCCTAGAGTTGTGACTTGGGGCACCATTTTGCTGTAGGTAAACATCATTATATTGGGCTAAAATAATATTTTCGAGCAGTTGTGGAATAACTTCCTCAAGGATTTGTAGGTATCTACGTGCTGTAAGACCTCCTTCAAAAATCCTATAAACTATATGTCTGCCAAAAATAAAACATGACACCCCAACTCCAAAACGTCCTTGTTGTGCCCTTTCAAACATTAAATGCTGATTTTCACTATACCAGTTCCCGGTATTGTGACAACTAAAAATTCCCGCACTTGAAAAAAGCATTCGTCTGACCAGACAACCAGTCTGTCAAATAAATAGTTAGCACCGATTTGATGCAAATACAACTGGCAAAATAGTTCCCGGTGCTCGGCATCGCCAGGATGCAAATGTTGGACTATTTTAAATTTGTATGGATGATACTTATATTTCTTCAAGATCCTCTGGCCGTCGGTTTTTGGCACACAAATTTCCTTCAAAATTTTTTTAAATGAGGACGAAGGTATTGCTTCTATATCTTTTCTTTCTCTGTTCTTTTTGTTGTATGTTTTAGGTCGCGGGTGAAGAAATGATCCGAGCTCATCTAAATTTGCTTTTAAACGAGCAAATATCTCAAAAAACGCTTGCCTTCTTTTTGAATACCTAACAAACAAAAATGTGTAATGATAATACAGATTTTTATAGCTATAATAGCTTACTTATCTTTGGAAATAATTCCTAGGCTCCTTCAGAATTTTCATTACTCTGTATAAAACGCTGGCGTTATTCGAAAAAATTGAAAAATATCAACTAAGTAAAAATACCAAACGAACGTTTATTAACTGCTTTATAAACCAAAAGTCGATCCAAAAACCGATATTTGACTTTTATTACAGGGTGTTCCATGTAAAAAAATAAAGCCGATAACTTTTTGACTTGACTGCATACTAATTCCGAAAGCGGAATTGAGTTCTACGGGAAAAGTTATATAACAAACAGTTTTAATATTTTCGATAAGTTATTTGATAGCTGAGCAACGAGGGGTGCCTGAAAATTTAACGTTTTTAATTTAGCCCTGTATCTTAAAAACTAACTTTGTACGGTCTTGTGTAACCTTTTATGTCAAGAGTCGCGCCTAGTGATAAATAACAAACATTCGATCGAATATCACCACAGGGGATGGTAGTTTTTATGCTTTTACTGAACTGAGAAAATATAAGAAATCGAAAAGTAGCATAGTCCAGAAAGACTTGTTTTGCTAACTATTAAACTAATAAATATAAATATACAACTCTTCAAATACAGGCTAGATCATTTCTTTGGACAAGACAAAAATTTTGCCCAAGTCTGACTGACCAGCGACACTAATTTTGAATAGGGGTTCTTAATTTCCTTAAGACGAAAAGTAAATAGTCAGAAGTCTCTTAAAATGTCAGTATTTCCCCAATTCACATTCGAAATTAGTTTTGTTACCCTATAAATTGAATTACTAGTATACGCAGACGCACCGAAGAGAAAATATTAGGACTAATAGAAATTTACCAACAGATTTTTCAATTGTGTCAACACAACACTCATTCAAAGACAAAAATATATAAAAAGTTTAATAGTTTAAGACATTAAACTGATTACTAAACAAAAGAACAATGTTCGCGCTTCTGGGAAACAGTTGCTGTATGCTATAGTACCCCCAATAGGACAAGATTTTACCAACAGAGCAAACTATTAGGAAAGAGCCTTCTAACCACTGCTCTATATGTCCATTTCCGTTAGCATAGGCTTATATTCTTTCAATTCTTGTGTAAGACGTTCTCCTATACGACTATTAGTATAACTACCAGGAGCCTAAATATCCAAAGATTACGAAATATCAGACTGTACCAGAATGGAGCTTTATTGAAGAAGATTCGACAACATCTATTTAAGTAACAGGCTGTGATTTGTGACGTTTTTTCGACATATGTTTCTTAGACCAACTGAACTTCTGTGGCAAGTCTGTTTATTAAAGGCTAGATAGCTAGAAGCTCAAGTACAACTTAGATTTTCAAAATTATCAAACTCAGTTCTAAAATGTTTAAAAATAAATTAATTCAAATAGGACTGAAAGTCAAATTACATTACTAAAAAATTATTGTATTTTTAAACAATTATCTTCTTTAATACTCGCAAAACTTTATAAATTCTAAATATCTATATTCAACATTTTAAAGTGAACATTAAACGCTGTCGCTCTGTTTATCAGACATCACGCCAGACCGTTCTAATATCGAAGCTAATTTTAATCTAATGGCTATTGACAAAGGCATTAGACATTATTATATTTATAGTAATAGTTCGATTTTATTTATATGTAAGTATACATAAAATATGTATATATTAAATTTTATAGTAAAGTAAATAGATAACATATTTATTCAATGACCGTCCTTTTCTATTTTTTATGCTATAAGTGTCTACTTGAAAATAAAAAGAACTCCAGAATAACATCTTTTTTTCTCTTTTTATGATAATAGGAAAACTCAATTCCTTGGGGTCTTCAACATTACAGACTGTGCCAAGTAAGTCGAAGCCATGGAGAAAATTTAGTTAAATTGAATCGAAATACGAATTTAAAATTAAGATTTGGTTATTTTAAATTCGATAAAAATTTTACATCGGTAAAATAGGCCAATCGATATTAATTATAATGCATCCAAGTCACAAACTATTAGTTACGTTAATGGAAGATTAACTGAATTAGACTGTTTTATAATGTAGATTAAATTGGTGGTACATGTATTGGGATCATATAAAAAAAAATTGCTAAATTTCCTTTACCCGAAATATCCCTCGTTATGAATATTTCCTTTTGTTAGGAATAGTGAAGTGTGATCCAATTTAGTTCAGTACATAGTTATTTAGGAACACATATATACCGTCTTTTGAGCTATTTTTATTGGGCGCCATTTTGTTCCACCACATTGGATTACTATCTATGCCACATTTGATTTCTGGGCATAATTTAAAATAAATTCGCGTATTTTTTACATTGACGCACACAGCGATTTTGTTGTCAGTTTATTTATTTTATTTTATTAATTTTAAATACAATATCCAACAGGCTAGCCAACTACAAGATAAGGAAAGAGGTATACATACTAAACATAACGTGCATATAAAGTAAATAACAACAATAACTGTACAACACATAAAGACATGAAGTTTACATTCTTTGGCAAGAAAGAAAAAAAACAAAGAAATAACAGTTAAAATTAGAATAATATCAATAAACTGTTAAACAAACATACTTTTAATCTGTTGTATGCTACAGTATAATATCGTTAGTCCAATGTTACAAAGTTGTAAGCGCCACTTTTTCCAAAAATGGTATTTTGGGATTACTGAGTAGTATGTGCGTGTCTCTAGCTATTCTCGGAATAATAAAGTTGTATGTCGATGTTTTTTAGGTTAGACAACCAAGAATACATAAGGGTATGTTTTGAAACAAACAAGATAATAACACAAAGTTGTATGTGCTCACATACAATTTTGTTATTGCTATTAGAATGTGTGGATTAAGTTGCATAGTTGTATGTGTGTTTACATTTTTTTCTGCTACAGTACCGGCGTTTACGACCTGTTGACGCGTGTTTGAGTTTAGTTATTAGTTTTATTTGCAAAAAATAGGTGGTTCAGTGACAAAAAATATAATAGTATTAGTGCTTCAAATCAACATGGATAGTTCTTCTGATAGTGAGGATAATCTAAAAACAATAATGATGCGAGAAAAACGACGCCGACATCAAAAAGACCAGTAAGTTTTTTTTAAGAAAAATTAAGATTTTTATGAAGTAAGACAGTAATGCTATTTTAGAATAGGAGAGGGTACTTCAAAAGGCACACAAAATGATATATTCGACAGCGATAATTATGATTCTGACGTAGATAAAGAATATTTGCCAGAATCGTCTACAGAATCTAGCAGGTTTGTTTGTAAATATAGTATTTAATAAAAATAACTATAATTAATTTTTGATTTGCTTTATATAGCCCAGAAGGAAACGATTTCCAAGAAGGTGAAGGTCATATTACAGCAGAAAATAGTCAGACCGAAGAAAAGAAAAAAACTCGCAAAAGAAGGAGGGACACAAAGTCTTGGAAGTGCAATATAAGAAAAAAGCTCATGATGAAGGAAAAGAATACATATCAGCACGGAAAGAATTAGTTCCTGCAAAACATGTGACAAACAAAAGGAACTGTTTAAATCGCTGTATTTACGAATGTCAAAAGTTTATTAGTGAAGAAGAAAGAGCCAACATTTTTCAACACTATTATACGCTTAATGAATTAGCAAAAAAATTATTTTTGATCTCCACTACCAAAAAGTTTTCTGTTCAACGGCATAGAAAAGGAAAAAATGCAGAAAACAGTCGTCGAAAATACACTTTTCATTACTTTTTCAACGTACGTGACCAGACGATTGAAGTTTGCAAGCTGTTTTATCTGGGGACCTTAAGTATAAGTCAAACTCCGATCTACAACGCACACTTAGGAAAGCAAGTTGAGTCGAATACACCTAGACAAAGTCAGCAAGGAAAACATGTCAAACACAAAATTCCTGATGATGCTAAAAACTTGGTTAAAATGCACATCGAAAGTTTCCCCAAAGTAGAATCTCACTACTGTCGTGCAAATAGTAGTAGAGAGTACCTTGACTCAAACCTAAGTATTGCAAAAATGTATTTGCTCTATGTGGATTTTTGCATGTCAAAAAATAAACAACCTGTTAAAGAATCGTTCTACAGACATGTTTTTTGTAATGAATATAATCTTTTTTTCCATACGCCAAAAAAGGACAGATGTGACTTGTGTGAGGAAGACAAAAGAAAATAGACTAACCGCTGAAAAAAATGAAGAATATTTAATGCATACCACAGAAAAAACTGCTTGCAGAAATGAAAAAAATAATGACAGGGAAAATAAAAACACGGTCTTTTTGTGTTTTGACTTACAAAATGTTTTGTCATGCCCACGAGCAGAAATAAGTAGTTTTTACTACAGAAGCAAGTTTAATGTCTACAACCTGACAGCTATCCTATCAAGCACTAAACAAGTATATTGTGCAATTTGGCATGAAATGTTTATGGGACGAACTGGCAATGATATTGCTAGTGCTGTAGTAACAATTTTGGAAAGGGTATTCAGTGATCATCCAGATATCTCCAATATAGTTTTATGGAGTGATAGTTGTGTTCCACAAAACCGGAATTCATTGATGTCATACGCTATAGCATTTTTTTTACAGAAGCACCCTAATATAGCTACTATTACAATGAAATTTTCAACACCTGGACATTCTTGTGTCCAGGAAATAGACAATGTGCATAGTTGTATCGAAAGAGTGCTCAAAAAAACCGAGTATTTCTCTCAAGTATCTTTGATTAGACTTCTATTAAAAGTCAACCTCAGAAAACCTTACTGCGTAATTCAAATGAACGCTAACCATTTTAGAGACTTCAAGACTTGTGCAGGACAACTTGATTATAAGAAAGTACCGTATTCCAAAGTTAAATCCTTAAGATTTTCACAAGCGTTTTTTGCATTGGAATATAAAACTTCTTTTATTGGTGAAAGCTGGATAAAAGTTAATCTGAAGTCCTCCACTCCTCGAACAAGAACAGCAACAGCGTCATCAATAGTGCCGATTCCAAAGCAAGCAGACATAAAGAATACTATATCTGCCGAAAAAATATCTGCTATTAAAGCAATGCTGACCCACATGCCCGAAGTTGATAGGCAGTATTACACCACTATTTTAAAATTGTGAATATCTTTTTTGTTTCGAACGTTTCATGTATTTAGTTAAGTTGGATTTGTAAGGGTAAAACCCGCTGGTTTCGTTAAAAAAAGAAAAGTATTTGATTTTTTCTAATTTAAATGTTTTAGTTAGTTAGAAAATGTAATCTGTATAAAACTACTGGTACGTTTCGTTACTTTAAGTACAACTTTAAGTGTTTTAGTTAGGTCAACCAAGTTGTATGTGTAGCAAAAATAAAGCTTTTAAATCTTGTTTAGAGAAACAAAATTGTATGTTATTTTTTAAATTGTCCTATTTTCCTTAAAAATTACTTTTAACTATTTTTTTCTATCGAATTCTTACTCAATTTTCGTAATTTAAGTATAAATTTAGTTTCATCATGATTTTAAAGTCAACTATGTTCCGTAGGAACCACAAAATTTTCAAATCTTTCTCCTGTAAAATTTGCTTTTATGTACTTACAACTGTGTAACTCTAGCCAAGCGATATGTCAATACTGTTTTCAATACTATTATAGTTTTTTAAATCTCGTATATTGGAGAAGATATAAGGATGTTTGTTCGTGGAGCTGGGATTTCAATAAAGTATAAGCGTCTGGAGGCAAGGCAAATAGACCGCCATCTTGTTCCGGCATATTGGATTTTTGACTAAAATTTGAAGTCAATCTGATGAGTAATTTTTAAGCTACGCCGCGAACTGACAGACAGACAGACAAACCGCCAGGTGGTCCGACGGAACTGATGATACATTTTTTGGGAATCTAGGGACGCTAATACGTGATGATATGTAGAACCTGAGAGGGTGATTTTCTTCAGATTACAAAAATTTTATTGGGTTGCCATTTTGTTCCACCATTTTGAATTAGTACCACAGTTTTACAGGTTCTTCTTTATATTACAAGTTATGGCACACAATTTGAAATCAATTCATTAAGTCGTTTTTGCAAGCTGAATTTTTAAATATTTTATTAAGCCGCCACTTTTTTCCACCATCTTGGATTTGTACCAAAATTTTACCAGTTGATTCCTATATAACGCTTGCTTTTTGTGCAAAATTTGAGATACACTGAATCACTGTTTCTAGCTATATTTAATATATTTTTTAACATATGAAATTGGATGTAATATCATTCATAATGGTGGTGACTTTATTATCTAGTGACGGTTGTAGATTTAGATTAAAGAACCTGGTAAGTTGATTTGCTATGTATCAAACCATTGACAATCACACTCGCATAATAAATAATTTCTCTACAAAAATTGATGTTGTAATTACAAATAAGAAAGAATTCCAGCACGAAATATATTTGACACCTCAGATAATTGAGCACTCTATCATTGAGATTCCACTCACAAAAAAACTTAAAACAAATGCTAAAAATTGCATATATAGAGGTTATAGAAACGACATACTTACATTAATCAGCTTTTGGTGATATTTCGTAATGAGACAACGTACTTCTATATTGTATCGTCTCTCAGATACCATTTCTTTATAATTTCTGTTCGCCCTTTTTAGTTTATGCTTTGTATCTTCTTGAGGATTGCCACGTCTGTTACTTTTCAGTGTTCCTACAGAATGTGTTTTTGTAATAACGAATTTTATTAATTAAATTTTCACAAAAATTGTCAATGAATAAATGATAGCCACATTCCAGATATGGCTGCATAAATGAAAATACCGGGTCATCAAGTTTAGAAGGTCCTCCAGTTTATTCACGTTTGACTTTCTAAATTTGCTTTTCTTTAGAAAAGCAAATTAATTAATTAAAGTAAATACTCATCTACCAATAACTCTTCGGTAGGACAGTAAGTATTTTGAAAATTTCTATTAGAATCAATTTCCTGGTCAAAACAAAAACTAAAACATCTTAGGATTTCTTCAAATCAGCTGACAATTCATATTGAATAACTGGCGAGCAATAGAGGGTAAGTATTTTTGTAATAAAAAGGTAGTAAATCAATCTCTGTATAATACAAATGCCCAGGAGTTATTTCAACCCGTTCATAATGCATGATATTATAGACGAAAATCTACTAAATTTTTTCTATAGTCGGTTTATATTATCTAATAATTGTTCATAGATAAAAATATCGTGTTTATCATTTTGGACTCCCATAACTTTTTTTAAATATTTTCTAATCATACACACCAATTGATTGAATTCAAAGTTTGGAATGTTTGTAACAACATCTACCCATCCATTGTAATTTGTTTGGTCTACTCTAGTTCATATAACTCCTTCTTTTGTACGGTATCTGTAGAGAACTCCTCACTAGCTTCCTCTTGGTATGTCCTAACACTGGAACCTGTGGTGGACGATAGATCCAAATACAAGAGTGAGTTTGTATCATCTGCTGATGATGCTAACTTGGTTAGCGAAATGCGTGCCAGAACGTAACAAGTTGTGGTGTAGTGTGGTTAGAACTCTTGTTTTTTGATTCTTCTTGGTATGATGAGTCCTCTGTAATTATCGCAATTAATTGGTTCAGGCTCAGATTTACAATAGTCTGTCTCGCTCGAATTGGTGTAATCTTGACTCTTCTTAAGGGTTCATAATCTGGTGGAAATAAAAACGCTGTAAATCTGTATTTTGATATCTCGTTTCTATATTGCTGGCAAAACTATATAGGAATATAAATAATTATAGAAGTAAAATGCTGGGTGTTTCATTTTCATAGATGGTGGATCGTAGTGAAATATACAGGGAGGTCAATGTGGTTATGACTAGGAAAAAGTAATACTCTATAGAAATTTCAAAAACTTATTGTTAAAAGTCTTATAAATACAGTATACCATGTACTAAACTCGAACATAATAAATAAAGTATATCAAAAGAACTAAAAAAATAATAAAATTTTAACACCCTGTATCTCGAAAACTAATACATCTAGAACATATGTTTACATGAACTTTTAACTTAAAAAATCTCCAGAAATATGTTTCTTTAGTGAAATGCCACATTTAATCATTTATGTTTTCATAACCATAAAATACATCCCATCTGATTATTTTAGTAAAAACCACAAAAATGGTTCATAAAAAATAATATAAATTGTAAAATACACTTTCATAAACTTAGTATTCAATGAATAAAACACAAAAAATACAACAAACATACGTTTAATTCGCATGTGATCTTGATTGCAAACCACACTGAATCTAGGTGTGCATAAAAAT
This sequence comes from Kuschelorhynchus macadamiae, assembly GCA_030620095.1. NCBI lineage: Eukaryota > Metazoa > Arthropoda > Insecta > Coleoptera > Curculionidae > Kuschelorhynchus > Kuschelorhynchus macadamiae. Next base: position 103,823 of record JAUTXW010000354.1, read on the forward strand.
ATCAGACGGACAGTTCACAAAATTTTTTTTATTTCTGCTGAAACAGTATGCCTATATATTCATTAATTTATATCCACAATGATACAGCAAATGCCACTTTGCATTTGTCAAGGGCATAAACTTAAAAATGTATCCACTTTTGCATGATTTTTATATCCTCTGTACAATCTATTTCTTTATTTGATCAAATATAATACCCATTCAATATAATATCTAATATGCAGGTTTTATTTTTATGTTGTGGATGTATAAAATGCAACCTCCAGAAACTCTCTTCCAGCTGAAAGATTTTCAAAGTATATGAAACTCGAGAAAATTGCTGCAGGTTTCTTTAATATATCAAGGTATACTTTGTGATCGAACTTGGAAAAGTTTTCTTTAAAGTCTTGGCATGTTTTGCAGACAATTTGGCTTATATAACGTAAGAAATATGATATATTGCGCCGAACTATTTACTTGACTGGAATAGTTTCATTTGTTCTACTATTTTTATTATTGCGCAATTCCAATTTCTATAAAGAAATAGACGCTATGTTTATGAATAATTTATTCACTATGAAATTTACTTGTGCCCATATCAATATTTTCAGTGAGTTAATTTATTTAAAGAAAAGTTTAAGACGGCGCAAAATACCTTAGCATATTGAAATAAAACAAGCCAAGTGGAATCAATTTCCGACGTTTCGCCTTCGATTGTACAAGGCATCTTTAGGGTTTACCCCACGAGATCGGAAAACTGAATGAGTTGCAAGAGACCTAGGCCGGCTATTTATAGGCTATCTGTGTTGAAGTTGAAGACTGAAGCCCGTATCTCTATAAAAATTGTTAGGATGCTTATAAATTTGAATAGATTCTTTAATTTTCCGTTCAGTAAAATGTTGGTGTTCAGATACAGCAGATTGTACAATTTGTTTCTTTTTAATACATCGTTCATGTTCCTTAAGCCTAGTCGATGTGGATCGTCCAGTTTCTCCAATATAGACATCGCCACAGGAACAACAAATAATTGCATATACTCCCTTCGTTTGGAAAAGGATAACCTACTTTGGCGATTGCAAATATTGTCCAATTTTCTTGTATGCGTTGAGGATTGTACGTATGTTGGACTGGCGAAGTAACCTTGCAATCTTGTCGGTCCTTCCATGTGTAAATGGAAGAACTGAACTTCCTGTCGGTAAGTCCTTATTAGTTCTCATTTTGTGGAGTTGGGTTGTCATACTTTCTAATTGATCGTCTAATATCCTTAGTGCAATATCCATTCTCTCTTAAAGCTTGAGTCAGTTTCTCTGTTTCCGATTATAAAGAAATTTGGCCACAAATCGCGAGGGCTCTATAAACCAAAGAATTTAACTGATTGTGTTTATGCCCGATGATGATGTAAATTTGCGGTTAGGTATTTGTTCGTATGCGTTGCTTTTCTATATACAGAGTGTCCTAAGGAATCATCCCCTAACATCTAAAAAGGGAATCGTGCCCTCTGATTCAGTTTCCATTGTAAACAAGGGGAGGTTTTCTGGACCATGCGGCCATATTACAAAAGTAGCGTCTACATATTTGAACCACGATTTTGGCTTTAATGGAGACGACTCTAACGCTTCCCTCTCAAAAGCTTCTATGAAGATATGGGCTACCACAGGTGACAGCGGAGATCTCAAGGCTGCTCCTGAGGTTTGTTCATAAAAAGTTTCTTGAAAAACAAAATCAGTTGATGCCAGACATGCCTCAATCAGCTCTAGAAGTGAGTTGTCAATATTATTATGGTGAAATAAGTCTGATAATATGGATATTTAATCATTAATTAGGTACATTCGTATATAGTGTTTCTACATCGAAACTGACTAAAATATCTAATTTATCTACAAAATGCGTAGAGTTTCTAATATGAGTGTGTAAAATTAGTAAAAATGTTTGAAAAATATTGACCGATTTTGTAAGTGGGTGATCCTATTGCACTGATAGGTCGAGGTGCTACGTTAATCTTATGTATTTTAGGTAGCCCGTAGAACCGCGGCAACTATGTGCTGCACGGCCTTAACGTCTTCATCTCGTCTCCTGGCGTGGTGGTCTGGGTGCGCTCATGACGTTGCTTATCCGTTTCTCGATTTCATGGGCCGGGTCTGCTTGGATTACCCTGAAAGTGCTATCGTCCAAAAGTTGTTGTATTTTCTCCATGTATTCTGTTTTATTCATGACGACAGTGGCATTTCCGTCGTCTGCTAGAGTGACCAAATGTCTGTATTGTTGTTTAATAATCATTTTAATGCCATTTTTTCCGCAACTCATAGAATCGACTTAGGCGGCTTAGATTTTTTGATGGTCTTTGCTCTTTCATCCCTTATTACGTCGGCTTCTTCTGCTGGAAGTCTTCTAATTAAGGCTTCGACGGATGACACTATGTTTTCTACGTGTATGTCCCTTTTTGTTATGAAGAAATTTTGGTCTTTGGAGAGTACGGATTGTTCTGCTTCAGTAAGGGTTCAGTAGTGATTTTACTATTCTTTGGTTGCCCAGAGGTCCTTCGAACTTTTTCTTCTGCCTAATGGTAACTGCTTCTATTCTTTTTGCTTGAGCATTAGTAGTGCCATCTAGAGTTCTAAATATTTGATGTTCAAGTACAAAAGCTAATTTTAAGTGAAAATTTAATAACTTACGAGGTTTTATATCCATATCATGGTGAGTGTCTTTTATCCTTTCTCTTACTAATGCCATACCGGCTCGTTTGTAGATGTTCTTTGCACATCTTGATGTAATGTGGTGATTCGTTCGTAGAGATTTTGGTACTACGTGTTCATCTCCGCATGTAAGGAGAAAAGCTAGTTGGCAAAGTAACTTCTTTTTGTTGTTTGGCGTCCTTCTTGATTTCCTCCCTATAGAGGTTAACTAACACAGAACGAAAGCTTCCACCGCTGTGGTCAACTAAGAAATCATGGTTTTTGAGATTAGACCATGTCAAAATAGAGTCACTTTCCGTCATTTCGCCTTCGATTGTACGAGGAATCTTCAGGGATCTTTACTTCATGAGACTGAAACATTAAATCATTGCTCGGGGAGACCTAGCAGGGCTATACATTTTGATATAGTCTAATGCCAAGAAACATGAATTATTAATTGACCACGGCTTTGAAAGCTTTTATTTTATCTTAATTACTTAAGTCTTGTATACGCAATACCTTTGATGCGGAGAGTAGGGGCGAGATAAAATGGGTAACAATGAATGTGTTTACTTTTCGGTGAAAATATAGCAATATCTTTAACGATTACAGGAATGGTATCAATCGTTTATCATAGTCAGTCCCCTATAGACCGGTATAAAGTTGAGAACACTGCATGTCACTAAATCCTGAAAAACTTTTCACAGGTCTGCAAACCATTACACGTTTTTTTTTTATTCCAAATGCTTACCTAGGAGATAATGACATAGGAACTCGTTCACTGCAGGAGTGCTTTAGCTAAGGTCCGAACCTCGAACTTGGAGCCAGAGAACCAAATGCGATGATTTTTTTTGGTCATTAGTTTTCATATGACATGATAAACATTATATACTTATACGTCATTATATACATATTCTGCTGACGGAGTTGAAAATTTGTTGACAAAATGTTATCACTCCTCCAATATTTTCTTTTTAATCCGTCCCTAGTCACTTCAAGCCATGGCGCCTGTGGGAACACCATGGCACTAATGGCAGATCGTTCCCAAAGGACTTCAAAAAAGGGGGTACATTTGTTTCAATTTTTACTTAACATAACTTGCCATTTTGTAATATAAAATAAAATGGGTAATATACTAATAAATTTAAAATACGTATATGTATTTACTCTTAAACTGATGCATTCATTATTTCTTGTATTAGTAAGAAACGTAGATTCCTGCTATTTCCTTTTTTATAATCTTATATTCTTGGAATTGAATTGGAATGGACATCGCCAGTTTAATTGCGATATTCGTGGTGGCGAAATTATTGACCGCTAGCGTCAGACACCATTCATAATAGTAATAATTTTAGATTAGATTAGATTGTGTTCCACTAATCACTGTCGTAGTTAATAGTAGACTGTGGCTGTATTGTAAAGATGGAGCCCGACAGATAATCTGGGTTCATTATGCTGTCTTTCTAAAAGAAGTTGGTTGAGTATTTCTGACTCTAAGCAAAGTAGGATGACATTAACGCGCATAACAACGACAGACCAAATACTCAGTAGTTTTGCTTACTTCCTCACAAAAATTGGCCGAGTTCAGTCCTATGAAGACGATGTTTCAACCGTCAGTATCCAGTAAAACACTGGTAAAGATTTTGTGATGACCTAGTTAAAGTGAGAAGCTTTTTAGTGGTTAAGAGGTTCTTTTATGAAGACCATAGATTGTTCGTGTTTTTCTAATAGTTAGGTACATTTTAAAAGACCATCTTTTAAATACCTTATCGCATTTTGATGTGCTTTGGTTCAGTCATAGATAGTACTTCTTCATTTCTATTTTTGTCAAATTATTCCATTGTTTTCATAAACAGGGTGTAATATTTGGCAATGTTTTTGCAAATTTTTGGAACACTCTGTAGAATAACGCAACTATATAGAAAATGTAAATCGTAGTTTATAATTTAGACCTATCTTTTTGATTCATTGCTCTATCTCTATTTTTAAAGGACATATAAGGTTTAACGTAAACCCTTGCATTTTTATTATATTATCCATACAAAAAGATCTAGTAGCCTTGCAAATTAAAACTGTCAAAAGGCCATTTGGTCTTGCTAGTGTATCTACAAACGACAAATTATTAAGAAATAAATATGTGCCATTCAAACTTGTAACCAACAATTAGTAGATGCCAGAAAAGTGGGTATATCAAAAGGGGGCCAGAAGAGCAAGACAAAAGTTTTTTGAGACTGGGCAGAATATAAGAAGGATCGGGTCAGCTCGTCCTAGATTCACCACAAATATCAATGAGAGGTTTAACGCTCTTCAGGCAACCAGGAATCGATTTCAGAGCGCGACGATGACCATTAGACGCCTAAAAGGAGTATATGGTACTATCATTAGTGACACCGTTCGTCGAGGGTTGAAAGAAGTAGGGTTGAAAGCAAGAATTCCAGCGACCGGTCCAAAATTGCTTTGCGAACATCGAAGGACTCGCGTGAATTTCGCTAATGAGCAAGCAGAGTGGGATGAAGAGCAGTGAACCTGTTTGAAATCATTTGATGGAAGACAGAAAGCTTGGAGACCGTCTGGGGAAAGACACGAATGAAAATGTTTATAGAAAACGAAACATTTGGGGTGGTTCAGTGATGGTAAGAAGAGGGATTTCTATAGATCATCGTACGGAACTTTGTGTGCTACCAAGAAATTGTTGCAGGGTTATCGAGCGGTTATTTATAATATATTTAAAATTATGTATTTATTTTATTGGTTTATTTGAGGCTTAGCCCTAACACAATACTGAAATTAAACAAGATATGATAAGTAAAATCAAAGGTACTCTGTAGGCTTCTTCGTGAATTATAATTGTTGTAATAATGTTACCAAATATAACAGTTAGTACAAATTAATTTAAACATCTTATCTCACCAATTCTACGGCCATATAAACTCGAACAACAGCAAACTGCAACAACGATATCTTCTTCTTGAATATATACTTCTTTTAACTAGCAGGTGGTTTATTTAAATAAAAGATTTGGTTTTTAAAAACAACTTAAAAATCTATTAAGAAAAGTAAAGGAAGTGAAATACTGTACAAAAATAATTCTTAAAATTGGTAACAAAAAAATATTTAAATCTAGAAAATTACGGAATTATCTTAAAATCCTCAACCTTAGTAAAAAAGAAAAGAAAAGAAAAATCTTTAATTAAACCGTAAATTTAACTCTTGAAAAGAAGTTACTCCCCAAATAAATCATAGAATGGAAATAAAATATTTTTAAAAATCCCTCAACTTTAATATCCCACTGTATTCGTAAAGCCCCATAAACCACCACAAAAGAAGAATTTAAGATCCACTATAAGAAACAAAACCCTGACACAGACTGAATCTTGTTTTAGAAAACAGAAAAAAGGTCGACACCTAATTTGACAAGAACTGCCTCTCGTTGGCTGACATGCATTGCGTCGTCATAGACGCACCCTGATCCCTTAATTAATAAATATTTCATAGGTGTCGCCTAGAGTTCTACTTTATGTATGTAATTGAAAAAAAAAAGTTACATTTCCGTCTAAATAGGATATACCTTCTATATAAATATCTAAAACTTAAACTAACTTATCATGTGAATTACAAAATGCATAGTAAGTTGACAATTTATTATAATTGAATCGAACCAAATAAAATGTTTCAATTATTATTAGCTTTACTTAAATGACCTACGGCACAGGTCGGGACTATGAACTCTCGAAAGGGATAAATTGTAACCATTTAAGAAAGTTTATCTATACATAAGTCCGTCTATACATTCTAGAAGATAGCGTTTGGGATATATGATATTTATCATTTTGTTTAGGTTTAAAAAGTATCTTAATAATAACTAATATTAGACAAATCCACTTATATTTCCTTTGAAATAATCAAACCTGTTTAAGCGTTAACGTGAGAACCAACAGTTTTAGTAAAATATTGTTTGAATTCCATTTAGAATATATGAAAATGTATACTCTATACCGTTGTTATAGTCTATTCTATTACAAAATTCTTTAAATTCACAGGGATATATCGACCTAATAGAGCAGCATGTTATTCCATTTTCCCAGCATATAGACCAAGACCTTTTTTTTATACATAATAATGCGTGACCCCATGTAGCACGTATTGTAACATAGTATTTGGATAATAATAGTATAGAACGTTTACCATGGTCTGCGAGAAGCCTCGACTTAAACCCAATAGAAAAGAAAACGACCTTGTGCGCTACATAATTTAAAAGAATTTGGAACAATATTCCACAAGAGGCTATTGCAGAATTAATAAGAAGTATGCCAAAGCGAATAGAATCAGTAATTAGAACTAGAGGTGGAAATACCAGATATTAGTTATTTATTTTTTAGTCCTTGATTTGTATGTAAACTTTATTTATTTACTCTTAATTAACACGTTACATTTTTGTGAAAAACATTGCTTCATTTAATAGACCTAGATCTTATTGAGCTCAGTATCTGACCTCTGTTTGACATTTGACGACAAGCTAATACACCAAATAGCCTTCTCCAAGGCTACTACCTTTTTGAATACGTGTGAGTCAGTATGGATAATACGGTAAAAGTACAATGTTTTACGTCAAACATTATATCTCCTTTAAAAATAGAGATAAAGCAAGGAATCAAAAGTCAAAATAATACTAAAAGAAAGGTATAAATTATAAGCTACGATTTACTACTTTTGCTGCTATAAGGCCCTTCAAAATATACCTAAATATTTAGCTCGTCACTTTTTTTGCATGTCAGTGTATTTGAAATAAAATTAAATTTAATTAAAGTAGGTACAAAAAGTATTTGTATACAACTCCTATTATTAATATTTTCAAAGGTTAGTTTTCCAATTTTTTAAACTTAATAGTTTCAACGTCTATAATGAATTCAATTCAACAATTATCTCCTATGACCGAAACGATATCGTTCACTTTTGAAGTTGCATATTTCGCTTAATTCCTTGAATGGCGATTTTTTGGCGATGATACTGAAATTTAGACAATCGAAATCATCTCATTTAACAAAGTATTTATTACTTAAAGTAACTTTTTTGAGGAAGTGGAATTGACATATCTCCTAGACTACTATTATTAGAAGAAAAATTATGATGTCATTTTAATAGCTGCCTGTCATTATAGAATATTGTTTTATACTTGCGACAATTTAAATTATTCCTAACGATAGTTCGTTACTCTAATAATGATGGCTATTTGTGGTCCATTTACTACTATAAAATAATGAGGTAATATAAAGTTAAGGAAGAAATATCTAGTGAATACGTTTAGTAATTTAATATTAATAGGAATTCTAAAATAGAAATATTGCAAAAAATATATACGCTCTAAATTTTATTAGGAAAATGTTATCAAGTGAGTCTGCGAGTGTCAGGCACCTAGCTAGAATTCCACGTCTGAGAGAGGGCCAAATCTCGACATCGGGTAAAGCGAATATATATATATATATATATATATATATATATATATATATATATATATATATATAGATTCTTAGTCCTTGACGGATAGAAAAATACGTGTTATAAATGTTTTCATTCCGGGTGTACATTCCTTCACTCCTGTCGTTCTGGAAAGAACACTTCTGCAGACGTTCCGCCAAAATCACATTTAGCATTTTCGAAGCTTCCTTTGTCGCGTCTGAATAGAGCCTGAAGTGTTGGTGACTGTGACGCTTCCTTTCATACTCCCACCCGGGGCCGAAGATTATATTTGATTGATATTATATTTAACGATTCATCCCTTTTGTTCAAATAACCTGGTTTTTTAATTTCTATGGCTTCTTGGGTTATTCTGGTTTTATAATGTTCTATATCTCTCTTCAAATTTCCTGATAATGTATAGGAATAGAGCTGAGGTTGTTTGTTTGTTTCTGATGCTGAGTTTATGCTCTTCCATTCTTGCTGATATTCGCCTATTAGTTTGCCCCACGTACATTTTTTCACAGTCCTGGCAAAAAATGCTGTATACTCCGTGGTTTTCCAGTTTGATATTATCTTTTGGGTTTTCAAGTACCTACAGTTTGTGGCTTGCGTATTATTTGTATGTTATGTTTCCTACGAATTTTTCCGATTCTGTGCCTTTTACATATGGTAAGACTACTTGTTGCTTTCCCGGTTCTTAATTTTTATTTCTCGTTGTTCGGGAACCCTGTGCATTAATAATTTTCTCTATGGTGCGATTTGTGTAGTCATTTTTCTTTAAAGCACTAGATATTATATTAAGTTGATTTTGTCTTGTATGTGTTTCAGTTAATCGCACGGATCTGGATATTAGGGTATTGGTGTGTGTTGGTTTTCTATACACGGTGTATTCGAAAAGTCCGTTATGCAATTTTGTGACCGGAACATCACAAAATGTAAGTTTGTTGTTTTCATCTGACTCTAAAATAAATTGTATTCTGGGGTGAATTGAATGTACGTGAGTCAGACATTTTTGAGCTCTGTATGACCATAATAATATGTCATCCACATAACGGATCCATAACTTGGGCTTTAAACTTGCTTCTCAAGAGCTTCTTTCTCGAAGTATGGCATAAATAAATTCGCGACTACTGGTGATAGCGAGGACCCCATTGGAGCACCATCTATTTGTTTATACATTTGCCCGTTGAATGAAAAACAAGTATTTTTAAGGCAACGCTCCGAGAGTTGTATTACATGTGACTGGAAATCCTCGCTCATAGCAATCCTGTCCAATGCTTCGTCGACGGGAATACTGGGATACAACGACTTGACATCTAGATTTGCCATGATATCGTCTTTTTCAAGAACGATGTCTCGTGTAAGTCTAGTGAAATGCTGCGAGTTTTTTACAAATAAATCAGCTTTTTCGACAGCTGGTTGTATAATTTCAGCAAGATATTTTTCCAGTGTTTGTAGCGGCGAATTAACAGCACTAATAATAGGTCTGATGGGCGCCCCTGGTTTGTGTATTTGTGGTAAACAATAGAGTTTAGGACATCGGCATGATTATTTGTTGAATTTCGGGGTGTAGTGGTGAACATTTTATTTTATTTTTAGTTGTTCTCTCTAGGTACGTAGTTGGGTCTCTTGGAACAAGCTTATAACAATGTTCTTTTATAATACTTATATATATATATATATATATATATATATATATATATATATTCCTTTGTCTTATAGAAATTCATTTTTAGTCCATTATTTATAAAAAAATCAGAGGCTTTTTCCAAAAGCACATAATCAGAAAATTAAAAAGAAATGAGCTATATCAAATTTATATAAATCCATTATTTTTAAAAAATCTCCACATTTTTACAGAAAAAATATACAAAACACAGTGTTATGCGAAATTCCAATTAATCGACACTAAAAGTAAAACAAGTATAAGAAGCTAAAGTGAACTACCAAGTCCTATTAGTTTATCATATTTTTAATATAAAACTGAAAAAAATTTATATTTTTAAATTTGTTCTGCCCAACGAGACCCATTTCTGTCTGAATTTGATACAAAAGATAAGAGAAAAATAAACCATTGATTTCTTGTTTGCAGTTTGCAATGACTAATATATAGATCAACTTTACGAGGATCTAGTTTATTTGCCATAAAATGGGATGTTCATTTTATTATTTGCCATAAAATGGCATGTTCATTTTATACCTGCCGTTTAATTCATTTATTAACTCTGTTTTTGGAGTCTTACTTTATTTACTTTTATAAATTGTCTCAAGTTTACTACCCCTTTAAAGTAAATTTAGTTTCTATGTAGCAAACAGGTATTGATTTCAGACTTAGTAGCTACGACAGGCCTTTAAAACTAAAAAACTTAATTGTTTCTCAGTTGCGGCTGATGGCGTTTGCTTTTTTTTTAACTAAACATCAACCACGAGTAGTATGCCGCCGAGACGAGAGATTCTTGCCTCTCATCTCGTCTCGTCTATACGAGACGAGAGAGCAATTTTCGCAGCACGAGATAAGACGGAGAGAGTGGTCTTTTCTCGTCGAGAATTTCTCGTTTCTCTCGAGCTCTCTCATGTCCCTCGAGTAAAAAAATCTGTATTTTGTGCATTTTTAATGTTAAATAAGGCATGCTATTGAAAACAAAAGTTGTAAACTGATCCGAAAAATGTATGTATTTTTTTAACTTATGAAACTTAAAACTTTGTTTTTTTTTAGTTCAGTTAAACTTTAAAAAAATTTCATATGATGAATGCTTTACTGGTCGCACTCTGTACTGAGATAGGGATCTAAATAAGGGTAAAAGTGCCCTAACCAACTGAAGGCTTGTCCGTTATTCAGAAAATACGATGACTAGGAAGAATTGTGGAAAATAAAAAAATTTGCAATCAAAACAAAAAACTTCATATACATCGCAGGTCATCCTAGGGGTGATCTGTCAGGGCAAAAAATCGCGAGTTACCCCTATTTACTATTGTACTATTGTCAAAATAATATTTTGACTCCACTAGGTTTTTTATTTTAAGTTGGAGACTGCTTCCAATGGAACCCGGTACAGAAAGATTTGAAAATGCCAAATATCTTTCTTTTTAGAGCAGCAGTAGTAAACAAAAGTATACCCGGAATGAAAACACATTGCATTTTATATAGAATATCGAGAATCAACACAACATCAAAAGCGACTTTAAATAAGAATCTGTTTTGATTTATTGTTATTAGGTGTGGTTCTGGCAAAGTAAAAATAATAAAAATATATAATTAATGATATTCGTATAAGAATTACGTTGATCCACTGATTACAGACACAAAATAGATGTTCGTCACTGTTTTACTAGAATACTTTATATAAAAATACCTTGACGACGAACTGTTTTCTACTGGCAAGATGACTCACCTTAAAAAAAATGAACATGATATGATTACAGCGGCAAAATTTTGTTGGACTTAGTATTTTTCATTTATTTCCATAGTAATTTAAACATTGTTGAATACATATCTTAGTGTTTATTGTTTATTTTCTCATGAAATGGTTATGTCGAATACCAGCCGATGAAAAACTACAGGGAAAATTTTTCTTTTGTAGTATTCAAGGCTGTTGTTTTTGGCAGTTTTACTCAAAACATCATTTTTACGAAAACCGATTTTGTTAAAAAATTCGCGAAATTGCCTTGCAACAAATTTTTATAACAATCGAAAAAAATACCAGTTTTATTTTCAATAGCGCGGTTTCCCTGCAGCAATGAAAAATTTCCTGAAGTAGTGATGTGTTGGGTCTTTCATAAGAGATATTAAAGTTCATTCTCAAGTGGAGTACGTGCAAAAGGCCATAATTGATAAAAAACGACATTATCTGTGTTGACGGCTACTTCTCAAACCATACACTAGTTTTCATCTTGTTTTCTTAGTCCCAGCCTATAACCATATAACATTCATTCCACTTGCCCACAGATGACTTCTTATACCAATACATGAAATTGTCTTGCAAGCAAAGTGAATTTAGTTCCCCGTATCCCGAAAAATGTATCCAAGAAAACATTCAATCCAAAGACTCTTAAGTAGCACATATAATCATATATGGGCTAAAATGCTGTGATATTGGCTAATATCCCTGGCTAATTAGCTAAAATTGCTAGCCAAAATAACAGTTCTGTTACAGTATAAAGACGAAATATGGCTAAAGTGGGGAATAATAATTTGGCCATAATGGTCTAAAAATTGCCAATTGGCAATTATACGACCCTGTCTTTTGATTTTATGGTTGGGTTTATTAGCTATTTATATATATTTAAAATCGAGCTTTTTTAGCCGAATCCTGTCTTTTTTCTTTAACTGAAATTTGGGTAACATTTTTTTTCGAAATTTAGCTAAATAATTCCTCATTTTTGCCCTTTCTTCATTTATATAATAAATCGTCTATTGTTTCAAATTATGTAGAAATAGTTTTAACAAAGCCAATCAGTAAGAGCTGATGAGCCAAGAGGAAATGCAAAGATAACAAATCATGGTTTCATAGAAATAGACTATGACTTACTGTGTAAAATATTTTAAGAAGTTTGACGGTTGGTAGGGACAAAAAATACATACGCAGGAACTTTTATTGTTAAAAGAATCTAAGATAGGCATGTAAAACACGCGCTCCTTCATGAAACTAAAAATTTCGTTTTCTAAATTTTTTTTTCAGTTTGGAAATATATTTTGCTAAGAAAATTAGTTAAAGAGTCCAAAACGTGAAAACATACATGAAAATACGTTTTTATAGGTACAGAGCATATTTTTTTACAGTGGTCAAGTAATGGCTGCTAGGAAATTAGTTTAATTTTAATTTCATGAATCATAATCATAAAATCATGATCATAAAAAGGTTTGGGCTATTTTTTAAGCAAATATTCCTTGAAATTGGCCACTTTGTAATCAACTATTTATCAAATGACAATCATTTTCAAATGTAGCCAAAATGTAGCAACATTTACTAAAAATTTACTAATAAAAGTGCCTACTTGATTTGCCTTTAGTACTCGATAAAAAAATGGCTAATTTAGGACTCAGAAGCCAGCGTAACAAAATTAAACGACAATTACCCCAAGTCGTCCTTTTCTTGTTCTAAAATATGTGGTGGAATATTTAAACTTTTTATTAGACATTTTATATGGTAAATAATTTATATTTCGTTTTTCTAAGGAAATCTTCAGTTTGGTTTAAGTATAGTTTTATAGGTTATAAACGTGAATTTGAAAAAGCGGCATTTTTTGGCAATATTATAGCAAAAATAAGCGAAATAAAACTATCCGATTTTAGTTTAATTTTGAAACACAAATATGATAATAAGAGCCATAGTTTTTCCTCTTTGTTTTTGTCTTAAAATGTCATAATCTGGCATTCTTATATAGCTATTATTACTATAATTTAACGTAAATACTTGCTAAAATATGTTTGGTTGGCATTTGGGAAAAAATGCCTACTTATTGACCATATTCTGACCTCGATTTCTGTTGATTAAAAATGTCATATTTTGGCATTTTAAACAGAAATTCTTACTATAATTTAACTTCAATACTTACTAGAATATATCTGGTTACTTTATGGCAACAAAATTGACAGATATTTCTACTTTTTGGCCGTCCAATGTTACAAAAAAAAGTTGAAGGTTTAATTACCCTATTTTTTGACCAAGTAATTTGCTATAGCGTATCTACATGCAAAACTACTACTTTTACAGCCAAAAAATCTAATTTGAAGCTAGCTTTCATGACTAGAAAACAATACAGGAATCATTTTCCAAAATTTGACGAATCTCTGATTTTTATGTGTCTTTTATGGCTAACTGTAGGCGAAAAAGCTCACGAGCTAATTTGTGCTACTTGGGCTGTATCAACGAGATTCTTCAACTAAGTAACAGCCAAGCCCCCTGTCAATACATCCCTGTTTCTATTAGTTCAACTTTACTTCAAGAAATGTCTGAGATACATTATATTACCATATTTCCAGATGTACCCAAGATTTCAACACATTGCTCAACTTCAAAAATAATGGTGCTTGAAGGAACTTTTATGATTAAACTCCCACCAGGATGTGAATTCAGAACAAACAACGAAGTATTCGTCAACTAAAAGACAACCAACCAAGAACCACTTACTCTACCAATAATTAAGACCAAAATAATAAGAATAAGAATAAGAATAATTTATTGTTCAACGATAAACATTTACAGAACAATCATAGCATTATGTTCATAGAACATGTAATACTACACTACCCTAAAATAAAATAACATAATTTAGTTTAAAAGCTAAATTAATCAAATCTGTCTCCAAATAGGTGAGCCAATTTTCTTTTAAATTTGAATTTAGAGTACAAAATATATCTAATTGTGAACAATATGTATTAAATATGTTGCAAATGTTATAAATTGGTGACTGCATTAAAACGTTAGGTCTAGGTTTATCACAATAAAACACACATTTCGGTCTAATATTTGCGGACCTAGGGACTCGTAATCTGATCAAATTAAGAATATCCGAATTATCAATTTTGTTATTTAACATATTATATAGGTGCATAATGAATGCAATATACCTGCGATTTTTTAAGTTGGTTACACTATAATAATTCAATAAAAATTCTCTTTGATGCCACAAATATTGACCTGTTTCTCTAAAATACTTGCATTTAGGGTACCTACTTTGAATACTCTCCAATTTATATTCATATTTCACATATAAAGGATTCCAAATTACGGAAGCATACTCAAGTTTGCTCCTTACTAACGCAAAATACAATATATCTAATGGCCGACACGATTCAAACATCTTTGTGTTTCTGCATATAAATCCTAGAACTTTAGCGGCGCTGCTAACTATATTATCTATATGCGTAGAAAAAGACAATTTCTCGTCAAACCATACTCCCAAATCTTTAATTTCGGTAACACGGCTAACACTATATGAGTCGATTTTATATTCATAAAGTAATGGTAAACGCACGTTAAAGTAAGACACTACGTTACATTTTGAAACATTAAAGTTTAGATCAATCAATTTACACCAATAAGACACTGCGTCAAGGTCCTTTTGTAGCAAGGAGCAGTCAGAAAATGAGGATACAATTCGGAACAGCTTAACACATTCTACCACATCATTAAAATAAATTGAAAATAGAAGCGGCCCCAAGTTGCTTCCCTGTGGAACACCTGAATTATTACCAAATACATGAGAATTAAAATTATTAACATTTACGTACATTTCACGATCCTTTAAATACGTAGAAAATAAATTAATTAGGTTATCTGACAAACCATACAATCTAAGCTTTATAATTAGCTTGAAATGGCTTAAACGATCAAATGCCTTGCTTAGATCCGTGTAGAGAGCATCAACCTGTTGTTTTTTATCCATAGAATTGGTTAAATATTGTCTCATATAAGTTAGGTTAGAGATTGTAGAGCGTAACGGAAAAAATCCGTGCTGTTGGCTAGACAGAACTAATTTTACATGATTAAATAAATTATTGTATATCAATGATGATCAAATAGTTTGGCCGGAAAACTTAAGATGGAAATCGCTCTATAGTTTTCGATATTACTTTTATTGCCTGACTTGAAAATTGGACAAATTTTAGATTTGTTCCATATAGTTGGAAAAGTACCCGTATTTAAACTCAAATTAAAAATTGTTTTCAGTGGGGTTATGAGTTCCCCCCTACATGCTCTAAAAATATACCCTGGGATTCCATCAGGGCCCATTGAGTTGGATTTAATTTTTTTAGCAGTATTTATTATTTCGTTGTCGTCAAATGAGTTAAGTGAGAGCAAACTATTGATAAAATTTTTTCCTTGATAAAAATCCTCAAACAATGTCAAAAAGCTGTCAGAACTCGTAAATGTGGAGAGAAAAAACTCTGCAAAGCCATCCGCGATGTCTTTGCCACACCTTAGCCATCGATCGTTTAAGTTCATTAAACCAGGAATAGTGGAGTTGCCTTTTTTATAATTAACATATTTCCAAAAACTTTTAGGATTTATTCCAATGTCATTTTCACATTCCTTTAAATAAACAGAGTATGCAGATTTTATTTTTATGGCTACACTATCCCTTATACATTCATATTTTTGTTTATATTTTAACTTATGATAATTTTTATACAATTTAAGATAATGGTATTTACGTTTCAGATCTGAGATAATTTCTCTGTTATACCACTTTGGGTACCTATTTGAATATTTGATTTTTGGAACAGCTTGATCCATTAATGACTTTATTAAATCATAAAATTTATCCACATAAACATTCACATCATATTCAAACCGCCTAAGGATGTCCCAACCAGTATCACGTATTAATGTAAATAAGAGTAAGAAATTCGCCTTCTTAAAATTATATTGTTGAGCATTGTTAAGTGCACAGTCACCAATTTCACTAATAGAGCAACAACAGAAAGCAAAACCCTTGAAATTTAACAAGATACCCCTTGATGAAATGCACAAACTGGCCGACAAAAAAGAACAACTAGAACCTTCTCACAGTGAAACATGAACATGGACCCCCAGCCACAATCATTTTTGGATGACACCCATTTACATACTTTTGGTCATATCCATTATCTTCGTGTGTCAAGACGAAACAGTATAAGAAGAAGACCCAGGAACAGTCTCCATAAGATACCCCATCTGAGCAGCAGACAGACACCACCAAGCTAGTTTTGTTCGTCCCTTACAAAACTTCTTCAGAGGAAGAGGAAATTACAGTTCTATGACCTGACGGATCACCATTGTTAATTATATAAATAATAGGATTAGTAGGCTTGTACACTAAAAATCAGTTGTGAATAAACTAAAGTTATTAAACGTACCCTAAGTAGCACAAATTAGCTGATGAGCTTTTTTGCCTAAGAGTTAGCCATAAAAAACATAAAAATCAGCGATTTGCAAAATTTGGCAAGTGATTCTTGATTTGAATGAATGAAAGCTCGCTAGATTTTTTGGCTGTAAAGGTAGCGATTTTTAATTTAGATAGACTGTGGCGTAATTACTTGGCCAATCTTTTATGGTGTAATTAAACCTCCAACTTTTTTTATAATATTGGGTGGCCAAGAAGCAAAAATATCTGTCACCTTTATTGCCACAACGTACCCAGATATATTCTAGTAAGTATAAAAGTTAATTTATAGTAAGAATAGCTATTTAAAATGCCAAAATATGAGATTTTTTAATCAGTAGAAATCGAGGTTAGAATATGGTCAATAAGTAGACATTTTTTCCCAAAAGTCAACTAAACATATTTTAGCGAGTATTTAAGTTTAATTATGGCAATAATAGCTATATAAGAATTCCAGAATATGACATTTTAATACAACAAAAAATAAGAGGAAAAAATAATATGGTTTTTATTATCATATTTTTGTTTCAATAATAATCTAAAATTGGATAGTTTTATTTCGTTTATTTTGCTATAATATTGCCAAAAAATGCTACTTTTTCAAATTTACGTTTATCACCCATAAAACTATACTTAAACCAAACTGAAGATTTACTTACTACAACGAAATATAAATTATTTTCCATACAAAATGTCTAATAAAAAGTTTAGATATTCCACCATATATTAGATAAAAAGAGAACGCCGACTTGGGGTAATCGTCGTTTAATTTTGTTACGCTCGCTCCTGGGCCTTAAAATGGCTAATTTAGCGAGTAATAAAGGCGAACCAAGTAGGCATTTTTATTGGTAAAATTTTAGTAAATGTTGGCTACATTTGAAAATTATTGCTATTGATAAATATTTGCTTACAAAATGGCCAATTTTAAGGAATATTTGCTTTAAAAATAGCCCAAAACTTTTTATGATCCGCTATGATTGAAATTAAAATAAACTAGTTTTCTAGCAGCCATTACTTGACCAAAACATATTTTTTCTACCTATAAAAAATATTTTCATGCATGTTTTTTACGTTATGGACTCTTTAATCAATTTTCTTAGTAAAAAACAGTTCCAAACTAAAAAAATATTTGTAGAAAACGAAATTTTTAGTTTCGAGAAAGGGTGCGTGCTTTACATGTCTATCTTATATTTTTTTAACAGTAAAAGTTCTTGCGCAAATGATTTTATCTCTTCCAACCGTCAAATTATTTTACACAGTAAGTCATAGTGCATTTCTACGAAACCATGATTTGTTATCTTTTCCTCTTGGCTCTGTTAATACTATTTCGACATCATTTGAAACAATTGATGATTTATCATATAAACGAAGAAAAGGCAAAAAATTAGGAATTATTTAAATTTCGTTTAGAAAACAAGTCAGGATTAAGCTGAAAATGCTCGATTTTAAACTCAAAAAGTAGCTAATAAACCCAACAATAAAACAAAAGAAAGTATCGTGGCAATTTTTACCCCATTATGTCCAAATTATTACTGTAACAGAACTGTTATTTTGACTAGCAATTTTAGCTAATTTGCCAATATCACATCATTTTAGCCCATATTTGATTATATGTGCTAATTGGGGTCCTTATACCGTTAGTTTAAATAAAGGGTCTTTTTAAAAAGTACTCCGTGACGTGATAACCCTATATTAACGTTATATTAAAAAACACGTACCGAATTGCTATGATCCTACCTTTTTTAAATCCAAAGACACTGTAGGCAGTGGTAAAATTCAAAACACAGAAAAAGTAAGCTTAGTTAATTTTATTTTTATTTCTGAAAGTTTTCAGTTACCTACTCATATTATTTTTTATTCGTTTGAAGAGAATACACACGGGATCATCTTTCCTGAATTATGTAGCAGACGAGCTTTCCTAAAGCTAATAATAAAATGAACTTTTGCGCCATCTATCAGGAAACACTGTTATCTTAATTCAAGGCAAATAGCCTGGCGAGATGTGCACTGTTTTAAAGAACATTGATTTCCCAGTAATTTAACTTTTGATTGTTAGATGACGACTTCTATGGGGTATTCCTTAGAAAGTCAATTATGTATAATTAATATTTTGCTGTGTGTAATAGATTAAAGCTGATTTGCTTGATACAGAGCTATTAAATGAGAATATATTACTCAAAAGCTTTCAGAGGTTTCGTGTTAATACGATTCACGCTAACCTTAAGATAATTCGTAATAAATACCGACACGTAGACATAGAACTAAATAGGTATGAGGTTTCTGATTTAAAATTGTTGCACAGTCATGTTAAATACTTATTAAATTACCATTTACTTATTATGGTACCCTCCTGCGATCATGATTTCTGGGCCTCTACCCTCATCAGGCAGGCTTGTAACCAGGGAGATCTGAAATAACAGATTGCTCGATATGACAAAATCGAAAACGAAACGTCTATCATACTGAAACAGTACTACAAGTTAAATGTAACATTTAGCCCCACCTATTGGGGCTCCGGTGATTTCCGGCTGCAAACCCATAGGTAATTTAAAAAAGTATGCACTAGCACCATCATGCGGAGAGTAGATACTAAAAATCGATAAAAATGCGCTATCACACATCTTTATCAAAAGTTCTTGGCCGGAAAAGATATATGAATAATAGCAGAAATATATAACTTCTGTTATTTCAGATCTCCCTGGGTACAAGCCTGCCTGATGAGGGTAGAGGCCCAGAAATCATGATCGCAGGAGGGTACCCTGTGACATAATCGAAAGCAATTCTTCTTGTAGGCCGTTATGCACCTGCAGAAGTTATATATTTCTGCTATTATTCATATATCTTTTCCGGCCAAGAACTTTTGATAAAGATGTGTGAGAGCGCATTTTTATGGATTTTTAGCATTTACTTATTAAACAATTTTAATTAATTTAATTAATAATGATGTAAATGCTTCTAATAAAGTAAAAAAAAAGGAAAAGGGGGTGCATTAAGGAGAAAAATTAATCTACCCACTAGAAAAGTCAGGACCGGACATAACTTTGTAATTTGCGTAAAATAATCAGTTTACTACTAAGAAATAAACTGCTGGCCACTTGAAACAGTTCACCTGCGTTTTTTGGTAAAATTTAAGTTGGAATATTTTGGAGACGAGATACTGAAGTTATTTATACAGGGTGTTAAACAAGACTCTGCAAATTTTTAAATTTTTTATTTGTTCCGAAAATCTACAAAAACAATTTTTTAGTTCTAATTGTTAGATTAGCATAATCCTTGGTGAAACTGTAAAAAAACAATTTCAAAGTTTTTTAAAATTTTTAATATTTTTTGAGATAAGATTTTTTTTGTCAAAAAATTTAATTTTTCTACATAATAAGCTGTAATTTTTTGTTAGCCATTTGATGTAAAATGTTCTTGCTAGAGGGCCCTTAAGTCACATTTTTTTATAATGTGCACGGTTTGCACTACCTAGAAAATATACAGGGTGTGAAAAAAATGTGGTAAGGTTAGTTAAAAGCCTAGCAATCCTAAAAATCGTGTACGTATATTTCAACAACAACAACATGAAAAATAATTTAAATTTAAAAGTTTTTACTTAAGTTTTAAGGAGTACCGAGTATTTTCTCGAAACGGTTTTTTAATTTCCTCTCTATCTTTATTATTTTAAAAAATACAGGTGTTGATGATACAGCCAGTTTAACCAACATTGGGTAACACAAGAGACATGTAACAGGCTGCCACCTTTTTAGCTTTAAAAATATCAAAAAAATTAAACTTAAGATGTTTCTATAATTGCAGAAGAGGTAAGCTTTCTATTAAAAAGTAATTAACAATTACTTCCTGTTTTACCGGAAGTGACCCCTACTTTTTTATTTTAAATAGAACTCTGTACATTTTTATTAATTTGTCGTATTCAACTTAAAATTAGCTTATCAACGATATATCACAAGGTAAGTAAAACTAATAAGGTTACATGTATCTTGTGTTAAAATCATAAAGTTAGAGAGAATATTAAAAAACCGTTTGGAGAAAATATTCACTACCACTTAAAACTTAAGTAAAAACTTTTAAATTTGAATTCTTTTTTATGCTACAGGGTGTTGAAATATACGTACATGATCTATAGGATTGCTAGCATTTAACTAACCTTGCCACATTTTTTTCACACCCTGTATATATTTTGCGTAAAGCAGGCCGGGCCTATTATAAAAAAAAATATGACTTAAAGGTCCTTTAGCAAAAAAGCTTTACATCTAATGGCTAATAAAAAGTAACAACTTATGTAGATAATCTCAAAAAATGTTAAAAGGTTTGAAATTGTTATTTACAATTTCACCAAGGATTACGGTAATCTAACAATTAGAAGTAAGAAATTGTTTTTATAGATTTTTGGAACAAATAAAAAATTGAAAATTTTGCAGAATCTTTTTTAACTCCCTGTATAAAAAACTTTTTAGCTTAGGTAAGTTTTACGCCTAACATCGATTATATGTAATAAAATTTGTAAGTTACAGCTGAAAACCGCACCTCAGTATCTCGTCTCGTTTTAAAAATATTCGCACTTGAATTTTACCAAAAAATGCAGGTGAACTGTTTCAAGTGGCCAGCATTTTTTTTTGTATATTGTCATCATTTTGCGAGTAGAGCTATGACAGGAAAAATCAGTTTCATCCTGCAACACTTTGTTAACGAAGATAATATTAGTCTTATTAGTCTTCGGCAACAGTTCGGGAAAGGAAACATTAATAGACAAAAGTGTGTAGTTTTGCGCGGGGTCGAAACTAGATTCAAGCGATGTTTGGTCAATCTCATCTCGCTCTCGAAAAAACCTCGACTGGCTATAGTTATTCGTCTCTGTCAAGAGAACACGTAAATAAAACCCCAAGAAAATCTAGGCGACCGTTTTGTATAGTGCAATATAAGAAATAAATGTTTATTTGATTTTTTTTCTTAAATCGTAGCAATTTATTAAGAAAATCAAATATTTTTTTGTTTATAGTAATAGAATGCCATCATACAATTCTTTAACGTGTTTTTGACATTTTGACTGTTTTTAATGAATACCTAATTTAAAATAGCTATTTTTTACACTTACACCAAAATATAAAATGTATTTTAGTATATAAAAAAGTTAGTACAAATGTACTAAAAAAGCAGTTTTCTAATACTTCTAGTAGTTTTTCCATCGTGTTTTAATACATTTCATGAAACTGAAACAACAACTCTGGATTATAGTTATTCTGTCTCTGTCAACACGAAAATCTATGTCGTTGGCTTACTTGCATATAAAGAAAATAAAAAAGGCAAACATTCAACAGTTTTTTATTTAATTCTGGATGAATTAAACGTATTAAAATATTTCATTCTTCTTAAAGGTCTAAACTTTACTTACAAAATATGATCATAAAAAGTAAAATAGTCTATTAAAGTACTAATTTCAAGAAAAGCGATTTTGGTGCTCGCCTCCTTTTAAAAACTAGGAAGTGGGTTTTTTGCGTGCTCTAAAATATATATATATATATATATATATATATATATATATATATATATATAATTTAAAAGGTTAATTTTTTTTATATTAAAAAAAATAAAACATTTATTTGTATTATTCCTATTTCCCTCGTAAAAGGGAAGCATTGTAATTGTAAAATAATCACCCTTCCAAATTGTTGCAGATCTTTACGTTTCAGGACCTCTAGATTCCGAAAAACATGTTTTTTGTCAATCCCATCGATCTGTCTGTCTGTCAATCTATATGTGTGTCTATCGGTCTGTCTATTCGCAGCATAGCTAAAAACTACTTAATCGTCGATTGACTTAAAATTCTGGTAAAAATTTCAATATGGCCAAACAACATGGCGGCCTAGTGAAATGTGAAAAAAAATATTTTAAGAACCTACTTATCCAATTTATCTCAAATTTTGTACTAAAATCGTGTACTATGTAGTAAATAACTGGTAATGTTTCGGTATGAATCCACGATAGCGGAGCAAAATGGCGGCTTAGTAAAATATTTAAAAATTCAGCCTAAAAAAACTGCCTAATGGATTGAATTTCACATTTTCTTCCATAACTAAGGAGATGGACTGGTCAAATTGTGGTATGCATTAAAGATGGCGGACTAATAAAATGGTTGTAATCATGAAAGAAATCACTCTCTCAGGTTTTATGTATCTTTACGTTTTAGTGTCCTAGACGCCAAAAAATATGTTTTATTAATTCCATCGTTACGTCTGTCTATCTGTCAGTCAGTTCCCGGTATAGCTTAAAAACTACTTACCATATTGACCTCAAATTTTAGTCAAAAATTAAGGGTTATGGAGATGACCGAATAATATTTTAGTCTGGCGGGTCCATGGAAAGTTTCCACGCAATCTTGTCAGGGTTTCACGCCGTTTGAACTTACTATAGGCAAGTAAACTTTATACAGCCAGGAAAATTATAATCGAAATACCTAAGAGGCTTTAGTAAACCAATGGAATACTTTTACAAATTTGCTAGAGAAAAGACAAAACGGCAAAAAAAGAAAGATATATGTATATATATATATATATATATATATATATATATATATATAATATTTAAATACAAAACGAAAGAACTAACGGTAAGGACTACTCCTTCACCATTTTGTTGAGAATCGACCAAAACATGACGCTATGTTTGTTTCCAGGGACAAGGTGCCGTCTGCTACCGTGGTATCTGCTCCAGCAAGGCTCATCAGGCAGTTTCCTTGGGGGGTATTAAAACAGTATTAAAACCGAATTACTCAAATACTAACAAATCAAGTGGCATGGGTGGCAAATTAGGCTATTTCTGTTTTAATACTGATACACCCCAAGGAAACTGCCTGATGAGCCTGGCCGGGGCAGATACCACGGGAGCAGATGGCACCTTGGCCCTGGAAACAAAATGGTGAAGGAGTAATCCTTACCGTAAGCTTTTTCGTTTTGTATAACTTTTTACGACCAAGAACCTCACAGAAATTGAAATTTCTGTTTCTCGTCTATATATATATATATATATATATATATATATATATATATATATATATATATATATATACATATATATGTAAACCAACACATACAGACAGATATTTAAATGCAAGATCACATCATCACCCAGCATAAATTCAAGCTGTTGCAAATACCTTAATATCCAGATCCGTGCGATTAACTGAAACACAAACGAGACAAAACGGACTTAAGATAATATCTAGTGCTTTAAAGAAAATTGGCTACACAAATCGCACCATAGCGAGAGGTTCCCGAACAACGAACAACAAAAATTATGAACCGGGAAAGCAACAAGTAGTCTTACCATATGTAAAAGGCACAACAGACAGAATCGGAAGAATTCTTAGGAAACACAATATACAAACAATACACAAGACACAAACAACTATAGGTAAACTATTTGGAAACCCAAAAGATAAAATCAAACTTGATAACCTCGGAGTATACAGCATTCCGTGCCAGGACTGTGAAAAGCTGTACGTGGGGCAAACAAACAGGCGAATGTCAGCAACAGTGGAAGAGCATAAACTCAGCATCAGAAACAAACAAACAATCTCAGCTTTATTCCTACATCATCAGGAAACCGGCCATAAAATACATTTCGATGGGTGTAGGGAGATTGCCAATATAGAACATTATAAGACCAGGTAAATCCAAGAAGCCATAGAAATTGAAAAACAAGATGATTTGAATAAAAGGGACGAATCATTAAAACTACCAACAGTATGGAAGACAATAATCGACAAATCTAAAATCGCAAAAACTCAAGCGCAATTAGCGCAACAACAGCTCCATCCGGAAAACATAAATAGCGACCAACGGCCGCGATATTACCCTCGGCCCCGGGTGGAGGTATAAAAGGAAACGTCGCAGTCACCAACACTTCAGTCTCTATTCGGACGCGAAAAAGAAAGCTTCGAAAATGCCAAACTGTTCTTTTCAGAACGACAGTAGTGAACGGATGTACACCTGGAATGAAAACACATGGCATTTTTCCATCCGTGAAGGACTAGGAATCAACATATATATATATATATATATATATATATATATATATATATATATATATATATATATATATATATATATATATATATATATATATATATATATATATATATATATATAGGTATATATATATATATATATATATATATATATATATATATATATATATATATATATATATATATATATATATATATATATATATATATATATATATATATATATATATATATATATATATATATATATATATATTCCTTTCTTTGTGGCTTGCTTTTGTCGTGATGAAAACCTCTACTACATTTTCATGAACACTAACAGCAATATGTTATCTGAGATGCCTCAGAACATGTAGCTGCCGGTGCGGTTTCAAGGATCAACCGCTTTCAGGGCTAGGAAGTACTTAGGGATCGGAAGTATCAAAAGGCACTTAACATCAAAAGAAATTACTTAGAAAGACAGGAGACGGGCGAGATGCACATGTAATGATTTTGAATGAGCTCAACTTTCAGTTTTAGACGCCATCTTACCTTTCATTAGGGTTATTATATAAAGTTGAGTTGTAAAGTTTTCGTAACCTACTGATATCCATACACTACATATTACATTTTTAATGGTAGAGTATGTCCTTGTTCTTAAATGTCAGAAAAATGTTTGAAACTTTTCAATAAAAAACATACAAAATAAATTATAAAAATAATAAAACCTGTTACCGCTAGAAATTCAAAAACCCATTAAAAAATAATTTCAATATTTTTATATTTGCTATTAAATGTTCTAAAATACACGATTTTAGATGCTTGGAACCGACATTTCGATATCGAAATATCTTTCATTTATTTTCTATTTCTTTTAAGTTAAAACTTTGTTTCTATTATTTATTTTTATGACATTAATTACTCCATGATTGAAGTTTATTTTAAATATGCTGTGGAGTATCTAGTTTTTCTTGTTTTTTTTTTCCGCGGCAGAAAAATAAATGTGCAGAGTTTTCTTTAAAATACGTTAATGGTGCGCAATAATGCGGCTTTTATTAAAAAATATTACTGGCATAACTCAGGGTTGATAATATGTTTTAAAAGGATTTCATTAGCAGCGACCTGTATTTTAAATTATTAATCTTGCTTTTCATGGTGTGGAATTTTCGCATAATCAAATGTATTAAAACTTCCGTAAGCAAAAAATGTGAATACATATTTTTTTCCAAAATGAATATCTCAAAAGATACGTCTTGCTGCGTAGAATTTTACAATGACATTATGTTTTGTTCATACTCCTTTGAGATAGTGCTTGTTTAATGATAATGCTGATTAATATTTCTATGTTAACAAATAGTCATTCACTATATAAAATTGGCTGTAGTATCACCGCATTGTGTGTTAAGAAAATAGAATAAAAATCAGTGAGTCTGTCATGCATGATGGCAAGTACCTTTAGGTGTTTTACCATCAAAACTCTCCTAACCCCTTCGCTACCATGTAACCATAGTGTAGCTATAGCTACACGTTTACTAGTCGCACCTGAGACAAAAAAAAGTTGAGACGAGCATCCAAGCTGAAAAACTTGTCCGATATATCTACCGCCTTTCATCTCGCATAATTTACTATATTTTCGTCCTTGTCTGTCATCGTGGTAAGTTAACATAGATGTAGCTGTAGTCGCTCTCAACACTATTGCCAAACTGTTTTTCTTTAAAGCTTATTATTTATGCTCCCTTATGTTTTTGCCACAGGAGAACTGTCATTAATTCAAATAGTTTAACGTGACAACACTGACGTCCATCGCGCATCGCTCCGTTTCCCGATTAAATATTTGGAAACGGCCGCCTTCCTCTTCTTTGGATGTGTTGTTTTATGTTTTACGTTTCGTTTTTTATAACAGCCTATTTATTCTATCAGATTATTCTGACGAGGAACCCGTACTGATGTTATGTATATATATATATATATATATATATATATATATATATATATATATATATATACATAGGAAGGCCAATTGCGCGATTAGCTATATTCTTTTCGTACATCAAAGGGAACTGTATGAGCCTTGTGAACCCAGGAGAAGTTATCGCCCTTGATGAATGTTTAATCTTGTATAAAGGCAGCCTGCATTTTAAGCAGTTTATAAAAACAAAAGGATCACGCTTTGGCATGCAGTTATTTTGTGTTTGCCCTGTGTGACCTTTCTTTGCGGGGCTATACTTACAATTCACGTTATATTTTGGGTAAGACATATATAAAGTTGATCACATCCCAGAAACAAGTTTCTTTGCATGAATAGTGGTGTTTTTGCCTCGGAACTTCTTAAATTAAAGAAGAGAAGTAGTAATCTATAACTGGTATATTTCTCCAAGGTAGGGAGAATTTCCACTAACTCAAAACACGTATGTCACTGGTCCTATTCGACCCAGTAGAGGAGTGTCCAAGGAATTAACTGAAGTATATTTACAATCATTTCAGATATATTTTGCAAGAAAGGGAGACGTATTGGTAATGAGTGCATACTGCTAGATTTGTTGAAAAATCCCACTACCAGGCATCATCTTCTTCCAATATTGCGACTCAAAAACCATTGACTAGTAAAAATTATAACATGAATATGGGATTAGTGGACCAGGATATAGAATCTTACATCTGACCAGAAAAACCTACAGTTAGTTTAACAAAATAGGATTGCATATTGTAGTACTAAATTCTCGAGTGATTTATTGTCATTTCAAAAGAATACAATACTAACGACTTAGATTTTATTAAACATGCGTCCTAATTGAAGAACTGAACTGAATTGAGTTGAATATCTGACGGCTACAAAAAATTTAAATGTAACAATAAAAAAAAAATAAAAAAAAAGCAAAAAATAAAGCTCATTTTAGAATCAGTACCCAAGAAACCACGAAACTTAAGATCCAGAGAAGAAAATTCTACATTAATGTTAATCTAAATTTCAAAGGAAAAAGCAAATATTTAAGCATAACGTTAACATTATTCAATTCACGGTAGTGACTTTTTACTTCTTCTTTGAGCCAGATTTTCCTTGCTGAGTCTAACGCTAGTGTTACCAAACAGAAATTTGCTCTGCACTTTATTGAAGCAAACGTATGTGTCAGGTAGAACAGCAGGCAGTGTTCAGTAAATCAAAAGACTCATCCATTGCCACAAGGGTACTAATTTATAAAAATCTACAGTATCATATAAATTAAAATATTAAAAATAATTGTTACATGTTAGAAAACAAACTAAAAATATGCTTTACAATAATAAATGTAGAATATTTTACCAGGGAGACAAAGCCAAATCGGGCGTAACGGTTTTTAAATCATCTTTCTTCAAACCTGCAATCATGATTTTCTACCTGAAAGTAGCATAAACATTTTACATTCTTGCAATAAAGGCAACATGTTAAGACTTATTTGAGGCGTTGGAAATTAGTAAATCATTCAAAGTGTGGATGGATCATGTGTTTAATGATTTGTTTTCGAGCCCCATTTAATATTTAATAATTCTAAGGCTAATGGGGATGACAGCTAAAATGACATTGATTTTTGGAAGACTAGGATGCGTGCAGACCACTAGTTGTATTTAGACTAATGATCTCGGTAATACAAACCATACTTGTACGCATTTTAAAACATTTTATTTAACATTTTACTTTCCTCGTAGAAAGGAAATATTG
>JAUTXW010000354.1:135000-199914 GCA_030620095.1 Kuschelorhynchus macadamiae
TATTTTGAATAAGGAAAGGTTTGTTTGAAAGCTGTTAGCATAAAAAAAGTTTTTTTGCGATTTTTTGTTTGTATTAAACAAGTTATAATAAGGATATAGAGTTTGAATTAACAAAATAATAAATAAAAACAAATTATTTAGTAATTAAGAGTATAAATGTAACATTTTTATTTAATCCATGCAATCACCTAGATTTATTATGTATTTTTGAAATTTTACGAGTCATTGCTTTAAATGTGAAATCTGGATTATTTTCATTCAAATTGTTTACTTCGGCTTATATTTTGTGAGTCAATTCGCGAATAGTTTTTGGCCTGTTATAATAGCCTTTATATTTAAGGTAGCCATAGAAGAAACCTAGAAGCGAGAGGTCTGGGCTATTCGCAGGCCAATTTATGGACCCCCGTCTTCCTATCCATAAATCATATTTATTGTTAAAATATTCTGTAACTTCGATACATTTATGTGGAAGAGCTCCATCCTGATGCCAAAAAATGTTATTTAAATGCTAAACAGTCCCTGAAGTCGCATTGTAGGTAGAAATTGGATTTAGAACTGCAACCTGCACGTAATACCTATGATTTGTGTGTTTTCGTATGCAGATACAAGTTAAATAAGTTTTTCAAGGGTTTTACAAAAACAAACTTGCAATCTCTGATAAAGCATGCAGGGACAGAATCCGGATCTATTGAAAATTTAAGTTTTAATTTTTTCATCGAACTTATTATTTCTTTTTCCGTAAAACATGGTATATGGATAGGTGTACAGCATATCTCATTGTTGTCATTGATATATATTTTATAAAATTGCATAATAATTTTTGAATTTTTTATAATACTATTCTCAGTTCTTTAGATATACTGTTTATCGAAACTGAAATATATTTTTTGGTTTTACTCCGAGCTCTTTTAAAGGTATGTAGATCTTCAGGATCTCTGTTTCTTAAAAGCTTGATAATATTTACTTTTTGCTTTAGGCTTGTTTTAATGTTACGAGCAAACCAAGGAAGGTAAGTCCTTTTGGGGTTTTTTATACTCATCATCTAACGTTTGGAACAAAAACAGCTCCAGAAGCAATTTCAGCTGAGTATTAATTGGAGAAAAGACTAAAGCACTAAAGCTAGCTCTTGGAAAGTGGTAGTGATTTTTAAAGTTTAAGTGCATTCACCGATTGGCAATATTTCAAAGGTACCGCAAGAGTAGGACGATAATTGCCTTCATCAACTAACACGTCAAAGGATCTCTCAGTGAAACACTGTTCGTTATTGTAAATTACCAAATCCAAGATTCGAGTATTATTATTTCTTATTTTATTGCTTTTTCTTAAATTTAAACATTTCATTAAATTTTCTAAAATTATACCTACATTATCATTAAAATTTATCATATCGTTTAAAGAAACAACATAATAGGTTATATTAAAATCGCCCAAAATGTAAACCTTTTTTTTGTAATTGCAAAATGCAATCAAGATATCCAATAAATCGAAATTTACTGGTAGAGATATATAAACCCGAAACATATAGACCGAAACTAAATTGGCCATATTTTAATACACAGCAAATCAATGTCAGTTTTATGATCGTTGCTAAAAATTTTAACCAACGTAGACTTTAAATTACGAAATCATGGTTCTTGGGATTGGACAGTATCAAAATAGAATCATTTTCCGAATTTCGCCTTCGATTCCACGAGGCCTCTTCAGGGATCTTTACTTCACGAGGTCAGAACACTAAATAAGCTCGGAGAAACCTAAGCCGGCTATTTATTCACCGAACCGTGATCCGGTGTAACAATCGGTTTCCACGTATGAGTGAAGCCCGTTTCTCTATTAAAATCGTCAGGATGCTTATACATTTCAATAAATTCTCTAATTTCCCCTTTATAGAATCTGGAGACAGATGGAAGAACTTTGATTTATTTTTACATTTTACAGGATGCGATGGCACAGGAAGAACAGAAGCTATTTTCCGAAATAGAAAAACTAAATTCGAAATTCTTACTTGCAAAATGAAATTCAGACCCTAAAAAAACAAGGAAATAGAATTTGCAGCTGCTACCAATAGATAGACCAAGACTAAACAAACTTTAGAAATTAATATAAAAGAATTGACCAACTTAAATAAAAACATGACGACTACGATAGACACATTAGAGCAGGATAACGCCGTGTACTCCAATGACCTTAAGGAGCTGCGACTAAAGCTAGCTATGATATAAGAAAAGAATGCTCAGAAAAATGACTCGGACAATTCACATATTGTCGAAACAGAAAAATCATTATCTGATAATAACAATAAAAAGGTTCACAAAAGAAGGCGACAACTACTGGGTGCACGAAAGGTGCACGTGGTAGTGCACAACTATTTAAAAAAGATTCGAGCCGTATTTTTGATACCAACTGTCAAATCCGTTTTAAGTCTCTATTTTCCGAGATTGTTAAGGATTGTCCAATATTGTGCAAGAACTTTAATAAAGATTATTATGTTGTTGTTTTAACTTCAAGCTACAATGCACTTCGTGAAGTAAAGATTACTGAAAATGAACTTACTCAACTTGCTCAATGTACATTGAACACTAATTTAATTATCATCGGCTGCAGCTATCACTTCAATAGACCTGTTCTTAACAACTTAATACGACGACAGAATGAATTTATTATGTCATTCTTAAGCAATACAAGTGCTGTATATATACAACTTATTATTGTAAACAGAGATGGTATTATTGATTTCCATACAAAGAGAGAATTTGTATCGTTTATTGTGTGAAACTAATTTCACCAACACTCTCGACCTGCCAGAGACAAACCGTTCATCTTTAGTACATCGATTTTCGACGGGCTGCGCCATGGCTGAGTCCCTTGAAGCCTCTACTTCTTCAGCAGCTGACGCCGAGTTATTAATAGCGACCAACGAAAGACCTCAACTCTCCATGAGTGACGTCATTTATTATCAAAATGTTCGAGGTTTGAGAAAAAAGACTGATGAACTAATGAGATCTACTCATGCGTGCAACTATGACTTAATAGCTCTTAGGGAAATTTGGCTGAATGAGTCATTTTTTGATTCAGAATTATTGAATCCCCAGTACATAGTTTTTCGGAAGAATAGAAACTATGCTCAATTGGGCTGTCAACGTGGCGGCGGTGTTCTCACTGCTGCATCTAGTTCTCTTGGCGCATCTTTGGTCCCTACACCTGTAATCAATTTATATGACGATCTCTGGATTCAGTTGAACATTGCTGGTAGTAAGCTTATAATGGGATGCGTCTACATCCCTCCAAGTTCAACACCTGATTGCTATCAATCTTTTTGTGATACTTGCGAATCTCTACGCAACAAGTTCACCAACCATAGATTTTTAATATACGGCTATTTTAATCTTCCACACATCGAGTGGACAATTGAAGACGATTTCCTAATTCCAACAGACCTTCCTTCATTGCCTGCCGAGATTCTTGTGAAGACAATGCTTTTCCTCGAGTTACGACAGTTAAACGCTGTTTGGAACTCACTGGTCAGAACACTCGACTTAATCTTCGCCGAGGACATCAATTGTCTTTCCGTCTCACTCTGCGTCACTCCACTTCTCACCATCGATGTCTACCATCCAGCCACTGAAACTCAGTTCCATCTCCAAAACGTCCAATCTTTAAAGAATAAAAGATCAATTTCAGTGTACCAATTTAACAAAGCAGACTATTCACAACTGAACCAATTTTACGAAGAGACAGATTGGTCTTTTTTAGATAGTATCTCGGACTTAGATGAGATGACAAGCCACTTCTACGAGGTTCTTTTTGAGGGTATACGGATGTTCGTCCCAAAGAAAACTGTCATGACCGACAAGTATCCTAAATGGTTTGACAAAAGACTTCGCCAATGTATTGTGGAGAAAAACAAACTCTACAGGAGGTTCAAACGATCGGGTCTTCATGATGACTATTTGGCTTATTCTAATGCCCGTCGCGAGGCTAAGGTTCGAACTGATATGTGCTACCTCCTATATGTCACAAACACTGAACTTCTAATTCCTCAGAATACAAAACATTTCTGGTCCTAGATAAATAACCTCAAAAAAAGTTCAAATTTACCCCAGCAGATGAGATACGAAGGTCGTGAGCTTGACGGACCTCAGCTTATTTCCGATAGATTTGCCTCGCACTTTCAGTCATCGTATTCGAACAACAACAACGTTGACGTGACGAATGTGGCACCTGTCCGTTTCTCTACTACATTGGCATCCCACACGTTTGAAACACAGAAAGTTGCCAGTGGTCTGAGCCACCTTGACCCGTTTAAAAGAGTTGGTCCGGACGGCATTCCCGCTATATTTTTAAAGTCATGTTCAGGGTCTTTGTTATCACCCCTGCGTAGCATTTTTCAACGCTCACTTGATAGTGGATCCTTCCCGAAAATTTGGAAGGTCTCTAACCTCGTACCTATCTTTAAGTCCGGTAACAACAGCGACGTCACCCACTATCGTGGTATTTCAATACTTTCAGCCATTCCAAAGCTTTTCGAAGCTATATTAACAGAACAGCATGGATTTTATAGAGGACGCTCAACAACCACCAACCTTGCAGTTTACCAAAACTTTCTATATTATCATCAATAGAGACGGGTCACCAACTCGACTCAATCTACACTGTTGAAGAAATTATCCGAAATTGGCATTACCGGAAGTTACCTAGAGTGGATCAAATCTTACCTGTCTGAGCGTCGAAAATATGTACAGATCTGTGGCTCTTCATCCCGAGAAATCATTGCGACTTCTGGAGTCCCTCAAGGGTCTCACATTGGACCTGTTCTGTTTCTGCTCTTTGTCAATGACGTTGCATCCTGCTTTGGAAGATCCCGCTTGTTCCTATACGCGGATAACTTAAAATTTTACAATATTGCCAATAGCAATGCCAATTCACGGCAGTTTGACCTTGACATTTTTGCTTCGTGGTGCACTGACAACCTACTAAAGATTAATGTATCCAAGTGCAAGGCAGTTAGCTTTTATAAATGTGCCAATCCGATTATCTCTACATATAAGGTATACAACGAATCTATCAACACTGTAAATAATATAAATGACCTGGGAATTAGTTTCGATCAGAAGTTGTCCTTTATCAGCACTTGGATACTATTATACTCAAGAGCTTCAGAATGTTGAGATTTATCAAACGTAATACAAAATACATTAACGATACAAAAGCAATCATGAGTTTATACAACTGCCTTGTACGCAGCATCCTCGAGTATTGCTCAGTTATTTGGACTCCGAGTTATAACACCCACAAAATAAGATCGGAAAAGGTCCAAAACCGATTCATCAAGTACCTATTGTTCAAACACCGATTTTCCTACTCAGATTTTCCCTATGAGACCAGACTATTGTTGTGTGGAATGAAAAGAGACGTAATGATGCACTGCTTCTCTTTGTGTATAAACTCATGAACAATTTAATTGATTGCTCTGAACTTTTAGAGTTAATCACATTACTGGTTCCCAATTGACGTACAAGGCGGCAACAACTGTTTTATGAACGCCCACACCGTACAAACTATGGACTCAGTGCTTTTATTGACAAAATGTTACACAACTACAACCGCCTCTATTATGACTGTGATATCTTCAGTTCTGGTTTATCGAAGATAAAAAGACAAATTTTGTACAAATAGCTTTAGTTAGATTTCACATATTTTATTACATTTTAACTACACATGTTTATTTTAAATTATACAGACTGTTTGTTTTCTTGTTTTCCCTCTTTCTAGTGTTTCTTTTTCTGTTTGTATTTTAAGTACTTTCTGTTTGTATTACTTATATATATATTTGGAATTATCATTCCGTAGTGTATTAAATAAATAAAGAAATAAATTTCTGACATGTTCAGTGAAATGTTAGTGTTCAGATACAACAGATTGTCCAATTATTTGTTTCTTTCTAATATATCGTTCATGTTCCTTAAGCCCAGTCGATATGGATCGCCCATTTCTCCAATACAGACATTACCACAAGAACAAGGAATTGCATATACTTCTTCAGTTCGGAAAGCAACAATGTCCTTCGACGATCGCAAACATTGCACACATTTTTTGGGTGCGTTGAAGATTGTACGTATGTTGGACCGGCAAAATAACCTTGCAATTTTGGTCACAAATTGCGAGGACTCTGTCAACCAAAGATAATAACTGATAGCTTTTGTGCCGGATGATAATGGGAATTTGCATTTAGGTATTTTCTCGTATGCGTTGTTATTCTATATACAGAGTGTCCTAAGGAACCATTTTTATTATTGATTTAGATGATCAAGAAACACGGAAAGGTTTTCTGCACCATTCGGTCATATTACAAAAGTGTCGTCTTCATATCTGAACCAAGATTTTGGCTTTAATGGAGACAACTCTAAGGGTTCCTCCTTAGAAGCCTCCACGAAGATTTTATCCAATACTGGTGACAGCGGAGATCCCATGGATACTCCTGAGGTTTGTTCATAAAAAGTTCCTTGAAAAACAAAATATGCTGACGTGAGACATGCTTCAAATAGATTTAAAAATGAATTGTCAATATTATTATAATAAAATGATTCTGGTATTATGGAAATTGAATCATTTATAGATACATTCGTACATTCTACATTGAAACTGACTAAGATATCTTTTGAATCTAATTGGATCGCTATTTGTTTCTAAAATTATTAAGAATATTTGAAAGATATTTACATACTTTCTAACTGGGCGGTCCTATTGCATTAACGATAGGTTGGAGTGATTCATATATATATATATATATATATATATATATATATATATATATATATATATATATATATATATATATATTTCAGGATGAAAATTTTTAGGACTTAACCTAAAACTTGTATAAGCGAATTTATCGCTGTAGCTGTAGCTGTAGAAAAAAATCGTACACTTAAACATTTCACTACTTAAAGGACATTTTCTAGAAAATAAATAATGGACAACAGACTAAAAACTTTTTTTTCTTATAAAAACTTATTGACTGATAAATTTTTAATTTTTTTACTATAAAAGCATTATAAATTGAAGGATTTAGTAAACCAACTTGTGTAACAGGTTATTAAAACCCCGGAAATTGTTGCGGAAACAGATACTGGTGAACGGATTTCCTGAATATTGCAATTAAGTGGATGGGCTAATAGCCAATGAATATTTAATAGCGATTCTCGTTGGAATAAAATAGTCATTATTTTTATCAGAACTATTCAAATTTATCCTAATGGACAGTTTCATTTCATGTACTGCAAAACTAACGACTGAAATTAAATTCTGATTACCAAGAAAGGAGGTAAATATTATTTCACTGATGAAAATTAAATGAAACTTAGTAACTTAATTAATTACTGGCATTTCATGCTAAATTAACTCAGTTACAAAGCTGTTGAACTAATATAAAATATAAAACGTAAGTAAGTAGAAAAACGTAAAGGTTAAAAAAATCGAGTCCATATGTTTATAAAAATATTTTATACCGAATTTAGAGGTTATATTATAGGAATTTTAGAATATTAATTCGAAGAGTCGTCTGATCAAAACTGTTGGAGACTACAAGTTAAGGTCGAGGAAAACGCCCGAGCTCTTAGTGTATCTCAATAGAATATTCATCTCAATTAACAGTTGATTTTTATTGCAATTCATCATGAAGATATCATTAAAATATCAATAACTATTAATTTTTAGTTTTCTTTTAATTTTACTAAATTAAGGATATAAGTACTATACCCCTACTACGTCGAGAAATTAAAACATTTTTACCCGACTTCAAAAAAGGAAATTATCAATATGACTTTATGTATTTTTTTAATGTATGTACATAGATTACTCCGCGATGGTTTGACCAAGTTGAATTTTCAGGGAATACTCAAGATATGTGGTGGAGTCAGTGGCGTATA
This sequence comes from Kuschelorhynchus macadamiae, assembly GCA_030620095.1. NCBI lineage: Eukaryota > Metazoa > Arthropoda > Insecta > Coleoptera > Curculionidae > Kuschelorhynchus > Kuschelorhynchus macadamiae. Next base: position 142,926 of record JAUTXW010000354.1, read on the forward strand.
TAAGGGAGGGAAATAGTATAAAATTAAGGACCCCTAATTGGAAATTTGGGGGTATAACTAAAAAAAGTAATGGGCTTTTTTTAGTTGTCCATATTGACCTTTTTTTTTGTTGTTGAAAATATTCAACGTGCCCCCCCCCTCCCAGAAGCAATTTCTATATACGACACTGGGTGGAGTGGTCCCGTAGCAAGAATATATAAAAATATGTAATAATGTTGAAATGGCGCTATTTTCAATTATTTAGAAGAGCATTGGAGTCAATATATATATATTTATATATATATATTGCGTTCACCATATCATCAGGAAAAAAATCAAATGCATCTCAATATCGCCTTTCATTTGGTTAAAGAGGTATTTAATAGGACAAAGTTCTATTTTACTCTTCATGTTAAATTTCGACAATTTTTGTAATATTAGTACGATGTTCTGGTGAAATTTCATATAATTATAAATCATAAAATAATATTTTATTCCACATTTAATTTATGAAATAAATGTGGTAAGTAAAATAAATTAATAAAGTCCGTGTCTATTTAAAGTGGTATATTTGTTTGTGATTAAGTACTTAAGAATTCAATGTGGAATAAAATATTATTTTTTACTTTTTAGTGATTTTTTTTCTCGGTCGGTTCTTTTTTTATAAACATTTTTCAAACATTCATAAGTGGTATACTTTGAATAAGGTATGATATTGTGCAAAAGGACTGCCTGCCACCGTTCTTTGCGCCACCTTCCAGTATACCATTTTCTGATTTTTTGCCATGGTCTATCAATTTATACTTTTCACTATAACAGCCCATATATTTTATAATTATTATAGTATATGGTACTTTAATCATAAAAAAATTCCCTAGTGTCTCTAGAACACGAAAAACATATTTATATAAAAAAATTAATGTTTGTACGGATGTCTGTGTGTGTGTGTGTATGTGTGTAAACTCAATTGACGAGCACCATAACTTGGTCATTTCGAGGGGATGAGATTTTTGATACCATGGGCATAAGCTTTCAATATTTTTAAAGGGTGTGAAAACGTAAAATCATATTTTGGTACGCGATATAAGCCAAATTGAAAACAGATATAGTCGAGATAAATGTAAGTCAATGGTGTAAATGTTGTAATTTGTGTAATGTGTAAATTTTTTCCATTACATATGTTAATTACCCAGCACGTCCCTAGTTACGAATTTTCCTTAGGAACAGTGAAGTGTGACCCAATTTAGTTCCTCACATAGTCATACATATAAACTGTCTTTTCAAATATTTTTAATGTGCGCGATTTTGTTCAACACCCTATTGGATTCGTGCCAATATTTTACGAGTTTCTACTTATGCAACACTTGATTTTTGGGTTATTATTTAAAATAAATTGAATAAGTAGATTTTAGACTGATTTTTTAAGATCGTGATTGAATTCGCATCAGTTTATCCAGTTTACCTCTATACCACATTTATTTTTTCTGCGAAATGTGTCATTTAAATAATATTTTAATATGATAATATTATAATATCAAAATATTATTAATTATTTTAAATTGATTTCTTAAATATTTTATTCATTTGGCCGCCATCTTAAATTGGTATGAAGGAAAAAGTACTTTTCTGCTACCTTGGATTCGTACCAAAATGTTACCAGTTCATTTATATGATTCACTTAATTTTTTATTTAAATTTGAAGTCTATCGGGTAAGTAGTTTTTTAGCTAAGCCGCGAACAGCCAGATAGACCGACAGACAGATCGGCGGAATTGAGAAAACGTATTTTTGACATCTATGGACGCTAAATCGTGAGAATATGTAAACGATTACAAATATTTTATTTGACCTCCATCTTGAATTCGTACCAACATTTTATCGGTTTATCTCTATGCTATAATTAATACTTGCACAAAATTTGAAATCAATATATTAAGTAGTTTTTTTCAAGCTGCATATTTAAATATTTTATTAAGCCGGTACTTTGTTTAGAAGTCTTCAATTCGTACCAAAATTTTACCAGTTAATTCCTACGTGATGTAGGAATGTTGATTTTTGTGCAATAGTTAGTATTTTTGCCCAAAATACAAAATCGGGGTAGTAGTTTTTTAGCTCTGCCGCAGACAGGCCGAGAGACTGACCAATAGACAGACCGACCGATAGACCGACGGAACTGAGAAACTATATTTTCCGGCATCCAGGGACCTTGAAAGGTAAATATCTACTTTTTTAAGAGGGAAGTAAAACAAATCCGAATATTTCAATATTTTTTATTAATGGTATATGTTTTCTTCTATACTAAAGAGATGCGGCAGCCTCCAATAAATGAAAAACAGATTACTTCAGGAAGCATGTAACACGTCATACTCGATCCCATTCCCTCCTTGGCACTATAATATTCACGGGGCCATCTAACCGCACTGTATATGTGGTGGTCTAATTTATGTTCATTCATTTGGTTATCAAGCTAAAATAGGTGCTGGGAAAAATAAATGTATTATATTTTATAAGCAATTAAAAAGAAAAAGTAAACAAAGCTAAGATATTGAGATAAACCAATCAGAATACCCTTCTATTATAAAATATATTTTTAACGATATACGGTGTTAGTTCAACGTAATATTGCCTCAATCGATAATTAATTAAACTATTGAGTTATTGTATAATCTACATTTTGAGTAGCGATAATATTTGACTACTCAAATTTACATTCGAATTTCTGTTTTCATTGAAGCTATAGTTAGCCTGTTAATACAAACTTTTATTTTAGGCCTCGCTTTGAGCGAATTGCAATCTTCTAAAACGTAGGACTTGAAAAAAGTAACTCTTGGATTTTTCCCATTGTTCTTTTTTTCCCTTTAAAACGGTCTACTGCTTTGCTAAAATCCAGGCTTAATTTAAAAGCTGGACGGAAATCACATTCGTTATCTAAAATGGATTTATGTGGAGTGTTTTTATCCATATTAATTAATATATATATCGAAGTTAGGCAAGCCCTAATTAATCAATATTCTGGTTTTATTGTGTGGAAACTGAAGCTTTTTACAGATCAAATATATTGTTTAATTATACAATACATTACAAAATACAGTGAAAGCTTTCATAAGCGGATACGGATGGCACCGACCTTTTAGTCCGGTTATGGAAAGTGTCCGGTTATTAGAGGGTACTGTACAAAGCATACAAGGGACCCCGCACAATCCTTACGGGAAATGGCTTAGTCAATTTTTCTGAAAATTTAATATGTTCCGGCGCCTAGTTTACGAATACGGGGCATCAAATTTGGAATTTTGCCTGTTCCATATTTTATGCATTTTATTTTTATTTTTTAGTTCTTAAATACTTAATACGCGTTCAAATAAGTCAGTAACACAAAAATAACACAGTCATTTTTATAGATATAATATAATAGATCATATTTTTTAAATATAGTCAAGTACTGTACGCGACCTTGGACGTATAGTGACCACATCAAGATTTTAACATTTATACAAAACCAATTAATTACCATTCTGGTTTTACAGTTAAAAAGAACGGAGCTTTATAGTTCTTTTTAAATGTAACATTTTCTAATGCTCTACTAACTAGAAGTCTTATAAATACTTCTGGTTACCAGAGCATTAGAAAATATCGCCCTGCCTAATAACAACTTATTAGTGAAGTTTTATCGTAATATTTAAAAAGGCATAAATATATTAGTGAAAGTTAATGTTACATTAGTCTCATAGTTTATTTATAATTTTATGCGCCACATTGTATATTTTTATTTACAGTAGATATATTTATATTATGCTATATTCATTGACAAGGTTTGTTCCACAATTAATGAGTGTCACTTTTACCGGCTACATATATACGCTAATACAAAACGTGTATTGAAATTCATGGCTTCGGTAATGTCAGCTATTTACAAATCTTTTCGATACAAATATTTAATCTTTCTTTAATTTTAATACACGTATTAAAAAATTAGCCAAATCTAACTGTTTCTTTTGGCTTAATTCAAATTTTTGTAAAAATTGAGATGCGGTCGAATATGTAACAAAAAAATCACCACAATTTGCAGTTACACAGTTACACCTCGTTTGCATTTATTTTTACTAATGTATATAGTAACTTCTAATTTCATATATTCTAAGCAACTGACTTGTTTGGGCACATATATTTAAAAACAAAAAAATTTAAAAAATTTCATATAATGAGGAACAGGCAAAATTCCAACTTTGACGCCCTGTATATTGAAAACTTGCCGCAGATTGAGTTGTGCATATAAAAGTTTTTGATCAGGATATCGATAACTGTTAAATAACAAGCAGGAAAATTTCCCATAAGGATTGTGCGGGGTCTTTTAAAACATGTTTATTTTTATTAAAAAAAATTATGAAACTTATCGAAACAACAAAAACGAAAAAGTAATATATATATATATATATATATATATATATATATATATATATATATATATATATATATATATATATATATATATGTATATATATATATACATATATATTTACTAAGTTTTTAAGATAAAACCTAAGCATGTAATAGTAAAAATGCGATCTATAAAAAAAATATATTTCCAACTCTTTCCAAGTTTTTACAGTAAGAAACAATAATATTGATAAAATTTTAAAACATATCAAAAGAAATGTATTGTTAACAGTTTTCTAACGCACTATATTGTAACAAATAAGAAAACTAGAAAATACATACATTGTTTACCCTATTTTCAATCAACGTCTATAACAAATGACTTTAGCCTCTGTTTACTACAAAAACTAGTATATAAAAACTTAAAGTAAATGTAGAAATGATACAATAACAGAAAAAAATACGAATACAATATTATACAGAGCGAAAGTTAGAAAATATACTCAAAAATATCTTAAACATTGCTAACTACAGTAAGAAACTGCATTACATAGTGATATTGGCGACGTTGTCAAGTTTACGGTTTTTATAAAAAAATCGGCCTACTATTTAAAGAGCATAATACAACTATTTCAACCAATACCCAAGGTCAAAGGATCACGCACACACCTTATGGAAAATCGGTTTCGGTGAAGTTGGGTGAATTTTTTACATGTTGTAGTTCTTGACCTCCTGAGCAAAAGATACCATGGACAGAATCTAATCTTACGAATAGTTTTTAATATACAGAGTATTAAAGATTGCCTGAATCTCATATAAAATACATAGGGAAGATAGGATTAATTCAAAACCAACACAATCGCTGACGTCGAGCTGGATAACACCTTTATTCCTCTATTAAGCCGCTGAGCATTACGCGTCATTCTCTTGACGAATCAGAGCGCTGTAATTATACCAGAGTATACTAGATCGTATTCTCTTCTTGATATTTTACTAAATGTGTTACATAGCTCTCGATGTTACTAGTAAGAACCTGATATTACTATCACTATATATAAATTTATAAATATATATATATATATATATATATATATATATATATATATATATATCAGAGTTAAAAAGGTACGACTCAAAATACTTAATAGCAAAAAGTCTTCTGGCCTTGATAATATTTCGGCTATAGTCCTAAAAAGTTCGCTTCTGAATTGGTTCCTATCCTTACCAGGCTATTTCAAATGTCCTATGGCAATTTTCATTGACATTTTTCCTAAAAGCTGGAAATCTGCTCGTGTAAAGCCTTTTCCCAAAAAGGGATCCAAAACGCTTCCCTCTAACTACAGAGCCACAACCCTTCTCCCAATTATGAGAAAGGGAGCGGAGAAATATCAATAATGATCTTTTAAATTACCTTGAACCTATAAATTTATGCACGACAGGCAATACAGCTTCCGCCACCAAAGATCCACAGCAGATCTTTTCACCTTCATAACCCACAACTGGAATAAGTCCATCGAATTCCATGGAGAAGCCCAAATTATTGACCTCGACATATCCAAAGTATTTAATCAAGTCTGGCATGAGGCACTTCTTAATAAACTTCCTGTCTATAGTCTTCCTGCAAAACTTCGTACTTGGATTGCCGGTTTTTTTTTCAACGGAAGTAATTCTGAAGTGGTAGACGGCCTTTCACTAAAGTTTAACCAAATCAACGCAGGCGTTCCACAGGGTTCAGTGTTGGCACCTACCCTATTTCTCCTGCATGTTAATGATCTGCTTTCTTCTACCAGCAATCCTTTTTACAGCTATGCTGACGACGGGACATTCCGTTCCACTATTCAATTCTCCAAACCTGTCTCCAAGACTGAAATTGATGATAGCCGTAAAGTAATGAATCCTTACCCAAGCACCTCATTAAAATCATAGAATCAAAGCGCAATTTGGTTTACTATCTCACAAATAGTCTCCCAAACCATTTAAATGAGTAATCAAGTACTTGAATTAAAGCCAAATATTCCTTTAGCCAGGTCGGTATCACTTTTCAGAATGATCTTCGCTGTCATGATCACATTACCTGAATTGTCATAGCAGCCGCAAAGAAATTGGATTCTTTTCCGAGCTCTGAAAGACTTTTTTTATGTCAACTTGTTTACCCTTTATCCTTCGCCTTGAGTATTGTTCACACATATGGGGAGCAGCCTCTTCTTTTATCCTTGACGCTGAGGAAGAGTTATTCGCCTGATTGATGATCCAAACATCACAAGAGCAACGGGCGACCTCTCTCTGTTTGACAGAAACTAGCACGGATTCTATTCTGACGCATTATCATCAATTGTGCTCTTCTTATTCATTCCTGTCATGGAGAAACAAGCGTCGACCCAGATGCATCCCTTCACACGCCAACTGCAAAGACGAAGGACCTAGAGTGTCCCAATTATGGACCGCTTTATCATCAAATGCCTATGGGTCTTTAAATTCCGGACTAACAAACTTTCCATGTCTTTACCTAAAGTAACTACGGTGCCTAGTACTTAGACCTTCGTGGTCTGCTTATAGATAAAAAATGCCGTGCTAAATGAAAAGATAGTATGTGAAATTGCATTTTATGATAAGGGAGGACCCAAAATAAAACTTCAGTATGAAAAATCCAGAAATGGTAAAAACACTTTACTGCATATAACTTTTTTGCGACGTGATATCATCCATATTGCGTTTCCGAAGAAACTTCAAATTGTTCCTTAGGGTAACTTTTTAGTTTTATATCGAACCAACTATTTTACAAATATCTCCAGAAATTTTATTTTAGATGTTTTATTTTATTATTATTTATTATTTTTTACGTTTTATAAAACTTTATGACATTTTTACTTTCTCTAGTATATTCCAGGAATTCTAAGAATAACAGCTCTCCTTCTTACGGTCTCTCGTAAAATTTTAGTTTCACGCTAGCTCTGGCCGATATACAGACGAGAAATTAAATTCCATTTCGCTTAGATGCTAAGATACAATAAATAAAATAAGTAAGAATAAAACGAATAATTATAAAACAAGTCTCAATACACAATTTTATGTATAAAGATAAAAATTCGTTATGATAAGAATTTGAAGGGAAATATGGTTCTCGTAATTTCTGAGGGCTAATTTTTTATAGCCAATATTTTCATGTCGCTTTATTTCTTTCTTGGAAAAAATGTAAAACTAGCTTTGCATAAATAACATGGAATCATTTTATAAGTTTCTATAAAAAGTAGCCTAAGAAGAAGCAATATTGCCATTAATGATAATTAAAAAATTAATGAAACTGCACCTTCTTACTTTGTAAAGGTTGAATGATCTCTATAAAAAAATTGGCTAAAGCACTTGATGGTGAGTCATTGGAGCTAGTAATTGGTCTGAAAAGCAGGTTCGGCTTGTGGATCTTTGGCAAGCCATAGAGATGCGTTACCTTGCTGCGTATCCTTTCTGGGATGTAGGCACCATATTTCTTTAATGTCCTCTATATTCTTGCCATTAAACCTCAGCCAATAAGGATAAGCATTTCGATTGCCTTGTTGAATTTACACGACTTAAAACAACCAACAAAGGTCGAGTTTTTATTACTAAAGATAAAGATAAAACTAAATATTGTGATAGCTTTATTGCAAAACAAAAATTGGTTATTTTATTTGACATGTACCCTAGAAAAAAAACTGAAAGAATTGAACCATCTATAACGTTTTCCAAAAGTATACAGTTTATTTGTAATATTTATGTTATTATAAAGAAGGTTTATTTCAAGATTTTCTTAACCATACATTAAGTGAAAAATATTGAAGCGAATTACGTAATGTTTTTCCTTTGTGCTCGGGATGTTTATATCTGCTCAGGATAAAAGCCCTTGAAGAAAGGTCTGATTTTTCCAAAAAATTATACATATTTGTACGGTTGGTTTATCGTCCACTAATTTGTATTCATGCAATGAAACAATAACATCTTGCTTGGACAAATTTTATAATTTTTTATTACACAGCCAACGTTTCGGCAAAATACAAAAAATGTGTAAACAGTAATGTTAAAAGTTAACTGTGTAACTAGAAAAACAAATGCTGAGATATATATGCATACATACACATCTACATACATATATAAATGTACATACACATACTCACACAGATATACCTACTTTAAAAGTAACATAGTTAAAAGACTCAGGTTAATTAATATAATGTAGAATAAAGTAGTGTTACAATAGAACGAGAGTTAAGTACAAGAAAAAATAATAAACAAAAAACGGGGAAGTCAGTTGAGACCACTTGCAAGTTTATTTGATTATTTTAATTTAAATTTCTTGGAACACTTTTATTCTACGTAGAATTATTAGATTTATTTTTATTCTGTTGGTACGAAATCTAAGATGGTACTCACCTAGTAAATTCAAATTTCGTGGGTACTCCACAGCAACATGAGTGGTAAAATCATCCTACAAGAATTTTGCAGATCTTTGCGTTCTAGGTCCTTATACCTCGAAAACCATAATCGTACACTTCCCTCCGTATTTATTTGATTTACTTCAAATTTTGGTCAAAAACTCAAGTGTCATATGAGGATGGAATGGTAACACCCAGAGTGTAAAAATACAATATAGCGGAATAAAATGGAGGCATCACAAAATAGTAAAAAGTCATTATTAAAAAGTTATTATGTATTAAACGCTACCGTAAACAGATAAATTTACATATAATTGTTTTAGATATTTTTCAGTAACTGTATAGTTGGGTATTTCTGCAGAGTTGCGAAAAGCCAAAAAAAGCCATATTCATTTAGTAACAAATATATACTATTTTTCATATAATTTTAATGGGCGCCATTTTATTACATCATATTTCATTCCTACCGATATTTTACTAGTTTCTACCTACGCCACACTTGATTTTTGGGCATAATTTAAAAAAAAAATCAATAGTTTTTTTTATTGACAACACTGCCATTTTGTTACGTCATGTTGAATTCGTACCAGAATATCCCTATATCACATTAAATTTTTCTGCAAAATTTAAAGTCAATTAAATAAGATTTTTTTACGTAGATTTTACAAAAAATATTTGTCCCCCATTTTATATCGCCATCTTGAATTCGTAGAACGTTACCAGTTTATCTCTACATCACATTTAATGCTTGCTCAAAATTTGAAATCAACCTAATGAGTAGTTTTTTTCAGATATATTTTTAAAATATTTTGTTAGGCCACCATTTTTTTGTTATCTATATTATATATACCAAAATGTTACTAGTTCATTACTATGTAACACAAAATTTGATGAAATTTAATAATAATTTTTTTACGTTTCACCAGGCCGCCTCTTGTTGTGGTATATTGGATTTTTACCAAAATATTACCGTATCATCCCCATATTACCCTTAATTTCTGACTAAAATTTGAAGTCACCCTGATGAGCAGTGAGACCGCGAACTGACAGACAGACAGACGGACCTATGGAATCGATAAAAATATTTTTTGACATCTAAGGATTATAAATTTTTTTTCACGATTTTAATAAAAAATATTTTGTTTGGCCGCCATTTTGTTTCGCCATCTTGGGTTAGTACCCCAGTTTTACTAGTTGATCTCTGTATCACAATTAGTTAAGGTACACAATTTGAAATCAGTCCATTAAGTAGTTTTTCAGGCAGAATTTTTAAATATTTTATTAAGCCGCCATTTTGTTCTGCCATCTTGGACTCGTACCAGTTGATTCGTATGCAATAGTTAATTTTTGTGCAAAATTTGAGATAAATTGGATAAGTAGTTTTTTGTAATAATTTTTTTTAGCATTCTGCTAGGGTGCTTTGAGGAAATCGAAGGAAAACTAGTTTTTTGGAACAATTTGTTCAAAGTTTCACTAGGCCGCCATCTTGTTCCGGCATGTTGGATTTTTACCAAAATATTACCATATAAATTTTTCCCTAAAATTTGAAGTCATTCTGATGAGAGTTTTTAAGCTATTCCGCGAACTGTCATACTGGCAGGACGACAGACGAACTGAAGGAATTGATAAAACATATTTTTTGGCATCTAGGAACGCTTAAACGCGAAGATATGTAAAACCTGAGGGGTGATTTTTCAGATTTTATTTGGCAACAATTTTTTTCCGCCATCTTCAGTTAGTACCACAATTTTATTAGTTCATCTCTATACTACAATTAGTTATGGCACCCAATTTAAAATTAGTTTATTAAGTAGTTTTTCAAGCTGAATCTTTAAATATTTTATTTAGCTGCCATTTTGTTCCGCCATGTTGGATTCTGATCAAAATTTTACGAGTTGATTCCTACATAAAACTTGATTTTTGGACAAAATTTAAGATAAATTGGATAGGCACTTTTTTAGTAATAATAACATTAAAAACATTTAACTAGGCCGCCATTTTGTTTTGCCATTATTGGACTTTTACCAATATGTTACCAGGTCATCCTCATATGACTCTAATTTTTGACCAAAATTTAAAGTCAATTGGGTAAGTAATTTTTGAGCTATGCCTCGAACAGACAGACCGACAGGCCGATAGACAGACAGACCGACCGAAGCGAGAAAACATCTTTTCCGTCATTAAGGGACCCTGAAAGATCTAAAAGAATCTCTGAGTGTGATTTTTTCACAATTACAATACTGCTCTTTTACAAGGAAAGTAAAAATGTTAATATCTTCACAGGTATTCAATATACCAAGTAATAGTGAACATAAGATACATGACGGCATTTTTATACTTTTTAGATATATATTGTTTTGAGAGAGTGGTATGTTCAATAAATGACACAGGACGCACACAATAAATTTTAAGGTAATCTTTCCGTTTCATTAGCTCGTTCGAGATTTAAATTCTCGTTATTGGTAATAAATGTCGTAGTAAAGTTTTCGCAAAAATATTAACTTGTGATATATCTTTGGAAAAGCAAGTTGCAATAAAAAAACTGTATATGTATCTATTTTAAAACTACCCTGAAATCGCGATATAATGAAAATTACTATTATTTTTCTAACTGAACAAATATCAGAAAAAAAACTGTCTATGTATTCATTTGCTTTATTTTATTAAAGTATTCTTATCAGTTGTCTAGCTTACTTAATCCTAGTAAAATGAAGACAGAATGACCAATAAAAATTACATTTGTAGTATATGGGACAGTCAAATCTAATGTTTTACTTCAAAAATCGCATTTTTACTATTTATTGTATATACGCCGATATTAAACCGTAGCAAAATAGCGGCATGTGCTCTATGTTGCTCTAACCATCAAAACGAACAAACTAAGAAGATCACCTTTGAATACACTACTGGAAATGTTATGAGCGTGTCTTTAAAAATAAAAACCTGTACGTAAGAATGCTTTTTCATATATTGAAACATGGGAAATATGGAAATGTTTGAAAATATAAATAAATGTATCATTACGCGGAGCCTGCTGGGGTATATATGTTAAAGACTATAACTTGCTTTACTTCTGAATCAACATACTAATTGGAGTAACTCTAAACTATTTTAAGGTCAGGTGACAAATAATAATGGGGATCATATACCTATCTATTGTAAAAAGTCGTAGAAGTTGGAAAAAAGGGGGTGCAACATACCTAATAATCCAAATTTTTATAAAAAAATGACATTGATTTCAAATAGAGGCACTAACAATTGAAAAACATATTCCACCTTGAAAATTTTACTTCTTGAAGTCGGCGACTTATTCCTGATCATTTAATCATCAAAATATAATAATGTTTTCAGTCAATTCAGTGTTTTGATGTCTAATATCACATGTATAAGGTCTTACTGTATTAGTTTGGCGAAATTTGGAAAATTTTCGGTGGAATAATGTATTATTTTTCACTTTTTTGTGCATTTTTTAAGTCCGTTTAATTATTTTATAAAAATTTTGATTTCATACTTATAGTTTTATCTATACGAGCTTTATTGTAAAAATCAGGTTTAACAAATGGTCCACTGCATAATACTTTTTTCCTGGTATAATGATGAAAACGCAAAATGGAAAAACGAAAGTAGAATATTAAAAATTTCTTGCAGTATATCTTGGGGCAAAAAAAACTGTCTATTACACACCTCAATGTTTTAGTTTGAAAAGGGTGTTCAAAAAATTTAAATTTAATTATAGAACTCGCCGCCTTCATCGCCCTGATACCTGTGGTTTTTATTAATATTGGTATTATAAAAAACGAGGTAAACAGACTTCAAATCAAAGTACATAGGACTACCAGAGAAACGTCTACAATTTGGGGTTGGACTCATCAAAATCTGTCAAACCGTTTAGACAATATGCGCGGACAAACATAAAAAAATATATATACAGATCGAATTGAGAACCTCTTCCTTTTTTGAAGTCGGTTAAGAATAATATTATGCTACAAATTAAAGATCCGAAGATAAAGGGGTTTTCAGAATATTTAATGTTATATTGTTATACAGTTTGACGAAACGAAAAATTCAAACTGATATAATAAGAGGATATACAATTAACGAGTAAATGTAAAATTTAACAGAATAAATATATTTCAAAACACATTTCGCTATAAAATTTATACATGTAGAAGTCTAAACTAAAACTAGTTGCTCCAGTACATTCTATTGTAACAGTAAAACAATACATAACGAAAACCAACATTACTGATTTTCAGTTCGCTAAAGTCAACTCAATTCATAACACTTGACTTAAAATATACCTAGAGCGAGCTCTGAGCCTCAGGTGAAGAGAGCGATACATAGAATTCTCATCTAAGAGAAAAGCACAATATTGCGGAAAAGCGCATGCGAAAAGCTCATCAGGGCTCCAGCCAGTGTGGCAGCCGTATCGATAGTGCTAAACTCGCGTCTACACGTATAGCACGGGCGCGATACGAGATACGGTTCGGTGTTTAAGCTCATAAAATACCTGTTAACCTCAATCTTTGCGTGTACGATGGTTTGCAGCGCGTGAATTTTTGGTAAGTTTTTCCGTTATTTTAAAAATAAAAATAGGTTAATTTCTCCGCATACAGGAATTTTAACATTTGTAATTTAAATTAAATAAGTATTTTTAATGCGTGTATTAAATTTAATTCTTAAAAACTGGTGCAATTTTTTTTGTATTCAAAATGTTCATGTTAAACTCAATGTATTTAAATTCAAATGTCATTTAAAGTTTAGTAAATCTGGACTTAGGGAAACTAATTAAACACGTATTTAAAAATAATGGATATTATTTTTAATTTTATTATTTTTTCTTATAAAATAGTTAATGAATGTAAATAATAGAATGCGTCCTGACACTGTATTATTTTAAAAACACATTTTTATTTATCCATATAAATATTAATTTAAAGTCTATGTGCATTCTTATACTAACCAAAATTAGATGTTTATTTTTTAGCCTAATGGCTTAAAAGAGACAGGCTCATGTTAGTGAAAATCTCTTTTTCTTCTGTTATGTTTTTCTGCTGCTAAGACTTGGCAAACAACTACTTTTTGAAATAAATAAAAATACAACTTTCTGAGTGACTTTCAATATTGATATAAAGTTTTGTTCGTGCTTAATAAACGTGATATGTTTTCCACATGCTAAAAATATCGGCATTTTATAGATTTTATATTTTTAAATAGAGAAAGACCAGAAATAAATATAGAACGAGGAGAAGGAGCAAACTAGTCAGTTGAAAACTATTTGCCAAACCTAGATACCTACCTACTGAGTTTAAAAGTATAATTCATTAGTGGTTATAAAAATTATATATTCGTAAATAATTCAAGCAATGGTGGAAAATCTAACTTTAATCTTTAGTTTTTTGTAATAATAATAAGTTTCAAAGTTAGCAAATGTGGGTTAAACATTTAAAAACTACTTAGGTTAGTGGCTTTTTGACAATTTTATATACGATATATACCATAGTAAAAAAAATAGAAAAAAAATATATTTTTTTAGTCTATTTTTTACTTCTCGTAATAGAGGTAGAATAGAATACCGAAAAACATATTTTTCCATTTCCGTCGGTCTTTCTCTGTTGGGCATAGCTCAAAAACTACTTATCCGATTGACTCCAAATTTTCGTCAAAAATAAATGGTCATATGGGGATGGAAAGGTTGTATTTTGGTACGAATTCAGTACGGCGAAACAAAATGGCGGCCTCACAAAATGTTAAAAAAATCATTATTTAGGAACCACTTATGGATGGAATGGACCTTAAAATTTGCGCAGAAATTAAGAGTGATATAGAAATATGCCGATATTATTTGACATAAAGGTATTATGGCAGAACAAAATGGCCGCGTGCTGAAATATAAAAAAATTCAATACTCAAGTTAATAACTTAGACTTGGCGAAATTACTTTTGGAAGTGTATATTCATTCTTTTGAAAACAGATTTTACCATTCTACTTAATCTAGTATTTAATATTTCTATTAGTTGTTATCTACTTTTTCAATACTCAAATTAATAACTTAGACTTGGGCGATATTACTTTTAGAAGTGTATATTCATTCTTTTAAAGACAGATTTTACCATTCTTTTTAATCTAGTATTTAATATTTCTATTAGTGGTTATCTACTTTTTATCTATTTAAAGTGGTGTGTTAAACAAAATAATTATTTAAAATTAATTATCAGAACCTCATGTCTATAAAAGGAACGTTATTAAAACCGGCAGTACACAAATTTTAATAATATGATTATTTAAACGGTCTTTAAACACATCTATAAATAAATGACAAAATGCCAACACATCAACAAAAATATAAAAAAAAGTACGCTATCAATTAGAATGATTCCAAGATCACTGTTTTAGAAGTTTTAGTGAAAATATGTAATTGTATTTATATTTACTGTAATGTGTTTGTCAAACCAATAAAAAATTGCTAGAAAATCTTTAAAACTACTATAAATAATATTGACGTATGGATTTAATTCAAAGAAAAGAACTAGTCTCAGTCTCAGTCAGATACATAAAATTGTTTACTCTAAAATTTATTTTGTGACACGTGTTTCGGCCTTACAGTCATCATCAGACCTTATAACTAGATGGCCACTACTAATTAAAACATAAAACAACTAGGTATACAGTACACATATTAGACGAACACTGGACATATATAAATAAATCGAAGTTGACATTTGTCAATAAAACCTAAAATCCATTTTTGGCTTAATTGTTTACGGGAAATACAAAACATCCTCAGTTTCTTAAAACGCTGTGGTGGATTTTGCTTGAAATGCAAGAAAATATAAAACAAAACGATGTTTGCATTGACTCATTTGAAAATATAGATGAAGAATTAATGTACCTTGGACTTGCTGACCAGAAAATCCCGAATGCAATTTGAGATTAGTTACGATAAGTTTGTGAAATGGTGTGAAGAAAAATGCGTTTCTGGCAAATATACTGAAAATGTATTCCTGGCATATTTTGCGAAGGAAGTTAAGGTAGATCTGTGAAAAGAATTTATTTTTTAAATTTATTAGTTTGTACCCTAAATTTTAATGTTAGTAAATAAAATATGAATATTTTTTGTACTTGAAATACTATTTCAAACATTGATCACAGTAGCTAAAATTTATTTTTAAACACCGATGCCTGAAGTGCAATGCGTTTCTTATAGGATTTACTTTAGACATCGACTCCATAAGCATTGACTGCCATTAATTTTAGGCACCGGTAATAATTTTATTAGGCGGCCGTTCTTTGCAATTTGTATGGTCATAGTAACAGAGCGCCGATACAAACACTGTACAAACAGTGTGATTATTAATAATTACGTTTATTATAAAGAAAAAAATTAAATAATTTAACTTAAAATTGTATTTGTATTACTTAAGGTCCTAGAAAGGGTATAGTGTTCAACACGTGCGTGAAGTTTTCTATACACTCACGAGATATTGTGATCCCTATATATATATATATATATATATATATATATATATATATATATTTATATATATATATATATATATATATATATAAATATATATATAGATATATATATACAAGGTGTTTCAAAAAGGTCTGCCAAAATTTCTAGGACATATAGTACATCAAAAAATAAGTGTAGTTTACTCTATAAACCTATGTCCGAAAATGCACCCCTAGGGAGTTACAGCCCCTCGAAGATGACACGCGAAAATAGTTTTTTGGCATTTTCTTTAAAACTATTAAAGAGAAGTTAATGAAATGTTGCATAGGGGCCTACTTTTTAATGAGAAATGTAACCAATTTGTCAGATTTGTCATATTTATTCAGGGGCGTAACTTACGAGGGGGCTGAAATGCCCTAATGACCATATTTTTTTGTGGGTTGTATTTTCTAAAAAATACATCAAAAATATCAAATTCTGATTAATTTTACATAAAAAGGTACTCTTGTTAAAATGTTTTAAAGTCGATAGTTTTCGAGTAATTTACAGTTAAATGTTGAAGTGTTTTCCCAAGCTTTTCAAATTGCTTGTACAAGATATCTTAGAAACCCTTTTAAGTAGGCCGTGGTATGATTTAAACAAATGAGCGCATTCTTAGAAAATAAAACTCAAAGTATTCCTAGATAAAAGTTTATTGAATAAAATTTTTAAAAAATAAATAACACTAGTGAACTATACCAAAATTATAACAGATGCTCAAAATGTCCTCCGTTTTCTTGAATGCATAAATTTATTCTTCGGTTTAAATTATTTATTAAATTTAAGCTTTGACCATTATTTTGAAGAAGTGTACATTCATGAATTATTTTGTCTCTCAATTCTTCAACCGTGTTAATTTCATTTTCATATACTTTTGCCTTTAAATCTCCCCAAACATTAAAGTCCAGTGTATTCATGTCGGGAGACCTAGCAGGCCAGTGAATTGGAGCATCTGCACCGCGTCCGATCCATTTGTTTGGAAAATGATTATTTAACCACTGTCGCGCTCTTCTACTAAAATGTGGGGGTGCGCCATCATGCATAAAAACAATGTCCCTTCTAAGATTTAACGGTACATTTTCTAATATTTCAAATAGATTATTTTCTAAAAAATCAGCATACATATCTCCGTTTAAATTACCATTAAAAATATGAAACCCTATAAATTTATTTCCCAAAGTAGCTGCCCAAACATTGATTTTAAATTCATGTTGATAGTGAGACACTCTAGTGACTCTTGGATTTTCTTCAGCCCAGAAATGCGAGTTATGATAATTAAAAACGCCCGCCCTTGTGAAGGTTGCTTCGTCCGTAAATAAGATTTTATTGAAAAAATTTGGATCAATACGTTCTCGTTCAAGCAGTACTTCACAAAAATCGGCCCTTAATGGCCTATCCTCTGGTTGTAAATGTTGCACTTGTCTAAAGTGGTAGGGGTGGAGTTGCTGTTCTTTTAGAACTCTGAACGCACTTGAATGGGAAGTATTCGTTCTTAACGCCAATCTGCGTGAACTAATTGTAGGCTCACGAAAAACGGTTTCTAAAACTTGTTCCTCAACTTCTACCGTTCGCGCATTTCTGGGACGTCCATTATCTGTGTTTTTTATTGTAAGTGAACCATTTTCTCGTAACCTCTGCTCTATTGCCAAAAATGTTCTGCGATTCGGTACATTTCTACCAGGATATTTTTCTGAATATCTTCTAACTGCTAAGTTTGAATTTCCGAAACACTCACCCAAGGTTAAAATCATATCAACTTGTTCGGAAAATGTATAATTTGCCATTTTTTAAAAGTAAATGAAGTAATTAATAAATAACAGAATTCCATCAAAAGTCAACTTGACGTACAGCTCATTTGTTTAAATCATACCACGGCCTACTTAAAAGGGTTTCTAAGATATCTTGTACAAGTAAAATGAAAACCTTAGGAAAACACTTCAACATTTAACTGTAAATTACTCGAAAACTATCAACTTTAAAACATTTTAACAACAGTACCTTTTTTATGTAAAATTAATCAGAATTTGATATTTTTGATGTATTTTTTAGAAAATACAACCCACAAAAAAAATATGGTCATTAGAGCATTTCAGCCCCCTCGTAAGTTACGCCCCTGAATAAATATGACAAATCTGACAAATTGGTTACATTTCGTTTATTATAAATAATACTTAAAAGGGTTTCTAAGATATCTTGTACAAGTAAAATGAAAACCTTAGGAAAACACTTCAACATTTAACTGTAAATTACTCGAAAACTATCAACTTTAAAACATTTTAACAACAGTACCTTTTTTATGTAAAATTAATCAGAATTTGATATTTTTGATGTATTTTTTAGAAAATACAACCCACAAAAAAAATATGGTCATTAGAGCATTTCAGCCCCCTCGTAAGTTACGCCCCTGAATAAATATGACAAATCTGACAAATTGGTTACATTTCTCATTAAAAATTAGGCACCTATGCAAAATTTCATTAACTTCTCTTTGATAGTTTTAAAGAAAATGCCAAAAAACTATTTTCGCGTGTCATCTTCGAGGGGCTGTAACTCCCTAGGGGTGCATTTTCGGACATAGGTTTATAGAGTAAACTACACTTATTTTTTGATGTACTATATGTCCTAGAAATTTTGGCAGACCTTTTTGAAACACCTTGTATATATATATATATATATATATATATATATATATATATACAATGTGTCCCAAATTTGGCTTACATGCATTGCTATCTCGTAAACCGCTATAGCTACAGGGTGGGTTAAATTAGGAAAGTTTTAGAGAATTTTATTACAAATTTGATGACGTTTTGAAGTTTAGGATATCTTTTGTGGTTTTCAAGATAATTGGGAAAAATCAAAATGGTGCATTTTCAACTTTTGCCCGTAGCTTCTAAACGACTCGTATTATGGTTTTATGGTTTATACATTATTAGGGCACTTTTATTAGAGGAACATTATGCAGGTAAAACGAAGTTTGTAGCTTCAATTGTTTTTGAGATATTGGCATCAACTTTTTATTTTCTTACCGACGCCATATTGGATTATTGTATTTTTGGAAAGATCTTTTAAGAGCTTTCCAATGATGTATAACAAGGTAAGATTATTATTTTTCTTGAGCTCTAAAAACCAAAATAATTGTTTTTTTTAAGTAGGCTTTGATTACGCATGGCGGCCATAATGAAACAAAAGAATGCCGCATGTCAACAATCATTTTGTGTTCCTGAATAGTACTTGTTATCATTTTCTCATTGTGCCGAGTTTTTACAAAGTTTATTTGAGTTTCTTATACTACTTAAAATGGAGGGTAATTATTCCAACGAAGAGAATTTGGATATGATAGAACTTTATTTTAAAGCAAATAGAAATACACAAGCAGCTGCGCGTTCATACGAAGAACAATTTCCAGACCGACATCAACCAAGCCAAAGGCATTTCAGATTTCTAATTGTAAACTTGTTAGCTTATGGGTAAAAATATTAATTCAACCATCGATATTTCAGATTTTCAACTAAGATATTATACTAACAGTGAATACCTAGTGACTAAAATGTAACTATCACACTATTGAAAATACCTAAACTAAATTTAAATTAACACATAAAAAAAATATAAGTTACACCACATGCCTCCCTCCATTTTCCACACATTTTTGACATTTCTCCAATACCTTCCGTGTAACCCTTCTTAAGGTGTTCCTGTTAATATTAGCAAAAACATCTCGGACTCTGTCTTCTAGCTCTCTGAGACTTTCTGGCGGAGAAAATTCGTAGACCTCATTTTTTGCGTATCCCCATAAATAAAAATCGGGAGGAGTAATATCCGGTGACCTTGCCGGCCAAGCAACAGGGCCATTATTAGCGATAATATTTTCCCCGAAAGTATTTCTAAGGACCGCCATCACCTCTCTGGTACCGTGAGCCGGACAGCCATCTTGTTGGAACCAAATATTTTGCAGGTCGTTTGGGGGAACAGAATTTATAACTTCTGGAATAATTTGTTCCCGTAATAGTTGCAAATATCTGTTACCCGATAAATTTTCTTGGAAAATGAACGGCCCAATCAAACGGTTATCTAAAATACAAATTGTTATGAGTGATTTAAAGCAGAAGTGCATTGTTTGGAATTACCTATAATGCCACACCACACATTGAACCCAAATTTTGTTTGTAAACGTCTTTCTTCTAAATTATGAGTATTCTCGGTGCCCCAGTAATGAGTATTATGTTTATTGAAAATTCCAGTTTGTAAATCGTGTTTCATCTGTCCAAAGTACTTTAGAATGAAAGTTGGGTATTTGCTGGCATTTGTTGATGAACCATTCACTAAACGTGATTCTTCTAGCAAAATCATTTACCTGAAGACCCTGTACAATAGTAGGTTTATAGGGATGAAAGTGAAGTTTTTTCAAGACTCGTTGGACGGTTGATGTGGGAATTGCCGTTTGTTCTTCAATCTTTCTTACTGAGGTTGTTGGGTTGTCCCTGACACTTTCTATTATAGCTGCGTTTCTTGCTTCATTATCTATTGAATAGGTCTTTGGTTTCGGTTTCAAAAAAGACCCGTAGGCTAACAGGTTAACAATTAGAAATCTGAAATGCCTTTGGCTTGGTTGATGTCGGTCTGGAAATTGTTCTTCGTATGAACGCGCAGCTGCTTGTGTATTTCTATTTGCTTTAAAATAAAGTTCTATCGTATCCTAATTCTCTTCGTTGGAATAATTACCCTCCATTTTAAGTAATATAAGAAACTCAAATAAACTTTGTAAAAACTCGGCACAATGAGAAAATGATAACAAGTACTATTCAGGAACACAAAATGATTGTTGACATGCGGCATTCTTTTGTTTCATTATGGCCGCCATGCGTAATCAAAGCCTACTTAAAAAAAAACAATTATTTTGGTTTTTAGAGCTCAAGAAAAATAATAATCTTACCTTGTTATACATCATTGGAAAGCTCTTAAAAAGATCTTTCCAAAAATACAATAATCCAATATGGCGTCGGTAAGAAAATAAAAAGTTGATGCCAATATCTCAAAAACAATTGAAGCTAGAAACTTCGTTTTACCTGCATAATGTTCCTCTAATAAAAGTGCCCTAATAATGTATAAACCATAAAACCATAATACGAGTCGTTTAGAAGCTACGGGCAAAAGTTGAAAATGCACCATTTTGATTTTTCCCAATTATCTTGAAAACCACAAAAGATATCCTAAACTTCAAAACGTCATCAAATTTGTAATAAAATTCTCTAAAACTTTCCTAATTTAACCCACCCTGTAGCTATAGCGGTTTACGAGATAGCAATGCATGTAAGCCAAATTTGGGACACATTGTATATATATATATATATATATATATATATATATATATATTTATATATATATATATATATATATATATATATATATATATATATATATTCGATTTTGACAGTTTTGATTAACGACTGGCAATTGTTGATTCATCCTATTGCTGTTCTGCTTACTCAGTTTATTCGTAGCGTTCGCCAATCATATTTTAGACTCACAAAGGTAAAAAGTAGAGGTTCAAACAAATACGCTGATTATAAGTGAAGGGTAAATTTTTAAATTTGCATTTAGAGCTCAACACCAGGTCACTTGTGCTTAGTTTTTAGTCAAATATCTTAGGGACTACTATAAATATAACCTAATAAGTTCAGGTTATTTTCTAGAATAAGGTATGTTTCAAAATTAAGTACAAAATTCTTCTATTTGATAGTCATTTATATTGTTTGCCCTCTGTAGTCAAGCTTAAAAGAAAAAAAATACGTAAACGCGCTCTAATTGTGTAGGAGATAAAGGACAATATCACAATTTGTTTAAGCTATCTCTTAAAAAATTGTTAACGTAACCAGAACATTTTATACACTTAAAACAATTTTTAAAATTCATTCATATTGATATTACAACCACAATCGTCTAACGTTGACTTGCGTTGGATCGAAGAGTTACTTAGAAGGCTGCGCGATGCCTCATTACGTATCGCGCCTTCAACATTGGCTATCGACGCACAGCCACCTGTATAAAATTTGCTCGATGTAAACAGATACTGCGACGCTGATACTCTGCCAGCTCGATGATCATTTCGACGAAAACTGCTCCGTACGCTTTAAACCTTGAACTAATAATGGAACGGTTTGGGGTCGGTTCCCCAACACGTGATACATTAAGAAATACAACTAAATTTAAGTACACACTGTACCGTGCGAAACCCAACATGCAAATATTCGATGTGATAAAGATGAATAAGAAACGGGGTCAGAGAACACTGCCTGGCCAATGAATAAGGGTGTTTAGCCATTTAATTTAGAGCTAAAAACTTAACACCACCACCAACGCGTAAAATACCCATAGAGTCATAAAGACATTTAATTTGCGAAGGGTTTTAGAAAAAACCTAACTATTAATCTTGTTATTAATACATTTTATCAACAACTAAACAAACGAACAAAAGTTCGTCAGTGGTTAGCTGACCCATTTTTTTTAATATTTATTTTTTGCGTTATTAATAAAACGTAAAATATACACATGACAAATTTATTTGGAACCCACTTTGAAGCGTTAAAAGTTTTTTCTTTATTTTTCGATTATAATGATTTTTGGGCATATTATATACCAAACTTTTCTAGATTAGCTGACATCTTAGTTGTTTGAAAAAAAATATATAAGGTGCTGCCAGGGAGGTAGTTGTTGAAAACGGTGCGTTTACAGTCACTGGAATCAACGTTTTATTATCAACGTTGATTCCAGTGACTGTAAACGCACCGTTTTCAACAACTACCTCCCTGGCAGCACCTTATATATTTTTTAACAACTGAGATGTCAGCTAATCTAGAAAAGTTTGGTATATAACACGCCCAAAAATTATCATAATAGAAAAATAAAGAAAAATTCTTTTAACGCTTCAAAGTGGGTTCCAAATAAATTTGTCATGAGTAAATTTTACGTTTTATTAATAACGCAAAAAATAAATATAAAAAAAATGGGTCAGCTAACCACTGGCGACCTTTTGTTCGTTTATTTATTTGTTGATAAGATATAATAATAAAAAGATTAATAGTTAGGTTTTTTTTAAACCCTTCGTAAATTAAATGTTTTTATTGACCCTATGGTGTTGGTGGTGTTAAGTTTTTAGCTCTAAATTAAATGGCTAAACACCCTTAATCATTGGCCAGGCAGTGTTCTCTGACCACGTTTCTTATTCATCTTTATCACATCGAATATTTGCATGTTGGGTTTAGCACAGTACAGTGTTTACTTAATTTTAGTCGTATTTCTAAAAGTATTACGTGTTGGGGAACCGACCCCAAAGCTTTCCATTATTAGTTCAAGGTTTAAAGCGTACGGAGCAGATTTCGTCGAAATGATCATCGAGCTGGCAGAGTATCAGCATCGCAGTATCTGTTTACATCGAGCAAATTTTATATAGGTGGCTGTGCGTCGATAGCCAATGTTGAAGGCGCGAATTATTGAACGGTGAGTAGTAAGCCAAAAAGCAATCGTCAAGACTCGTCTGAACAATGTCCCTGCGCGATATGTAATGAGGCATCGCGCAGTCTTCTAAGTCGCTCTTCGGTCCTACGCAAGTCAACGTTAGGCGATTGTGGTTGTAATATCAATATGAATGAATGTTAAAAATTGTTTTAAGTATATAAAATGTTCTGCGTTACGTTAACAATTTTTTAAGAGATAGCTTAAACAAATTGTGATATCTCCTACACAATTAGAGCGCGTTTACGTATTTTTTTTCTTTTAAGCTTGACTACAGAGGGCAAACAATATAAATGACTATCAAATAGAAGAATTTTGTACTTAATTTTGAAACATACCTTATTCTAGAAAATAACCTGAACTTATAAGGTTATATTTATAGTAGTCCCTAAGATATTTGACTAAAAACTAAGCACAAGTGACCTGATGTTGAGCTCTAAATGCAAATTTAAAAATTTATCCTTCACTTATAATCAGCGTATTTGTTTGAACCTCTACTTTTTACCTTTGTGAGTCTAAAATATGATTGGCGAACGCTACGAATAAACTGAGCAAGCAGAACAGCAATAGGATGAATCAACAATTGCCAGTCGTTAATCAAAACTGTCAAAATCGAAAAGCTATATTACTTCAATGATGGCTGCTTAAAATATTGAAGTTCCGGTCCATAAAACCCAAAATACAGAAAGATATAGCCAACTCGGACAGCTAGGACGTCAGAGGAGCAGGTACAATTGATAAGTAGTGAAACAAAGTAAGATCGCCGTTTTTATAAAATAATTTTAATAAACTAAGTGCATTTTATTATAACATAAATATCAGCAATCACCGTCTTTCAAAAAAAATTACTTCCTTAATAAATAAAAACAGATAACCAGAATAAAAATATTGATAAAAAAATACTGGCAGAAAGTCAGTAATAGTTTAATTGTGGTTAAACGTTTTTAATTAATTGGAAAACAATTTTAATAAAAAGATACCCCTAATTTACATAACAGAAATGTAAAATTTGCTGTTTTTAGAAGTGCACAAAATTCTATCCACACTTTAGTTATTATTTATTACCTCTTGATTGATTTAATTTAACTTTCTACAACACCCTATTCAAAATTTCATTATATATTAAAGTTCTAAATAAATTAGTCTGTTGTTCGCTTAGGACGTTAAATCCATTGGACCATAAAATACATATTAATTTTGCTTTCTAGTCAGTATCAGGAGGAATGATAGTCATTTATATTGTGTTAAATCCTCCTAAGTAGAATTAAATTTATGATATATTTCGACGTGACTATAATAAAACGTTCATGCAGTAACTCAATGATCTCTACACGTTTTCGGTTATGTCATGGACATAAACATGGAAAAAAGCAATCCCTGCATGCGATGTTTATTGTCCTTATCAGAGTTCCAGTCGAAGGGTATGAGGTTAAAAATTCTCGTACTGATTTTGAAAAATTATATATTATATATTTTAGAACGTAACATATTTTGGTTTTCAATGTATGTTTTGCAATACAAAACTTTTATTCTTTGAAGTTATGGGTAATATCTGCGTCAATAAATTATGAATTGAGATTTTCCTGCTGCAAGTCAATCTTTGCAATACGATGCTGATCCTAAATATAATACAGTTAAACTAGTATTAACGGACATCCCTAGACAACGGAAACTTTTACTGAATGGACACTTTTCAAGTTACCGAACATTTCATATGTAAGAACATAGCTAAAACACCCTTTATCAACGGAATCTCCTCACAACGATTCCGTAGAAAATGTATCTACATTTTTTTCATTAATTTTTGCAACTTTGCCTGCCAACAACAGACAATAAATACGGGGGGTTAGATGTTTGACTACAAATATTTTATGAAAGTCTAAAAAAACCTGTAGGTTCGAAAATTTTTTTATTTTGATTATTTTTTGGAATAATATTAATAATGATAATAATAAAGGTCTTTATTCAATTTATAAATTCCTAAATAACAGTTTATAATAAAGATATTGGGCGAGATTCAGGTCGACCAAGGCACAAAAAAATGCCCTGGGCGCCTCTTCAGCTAACCCAAGGATATAAATATCAAAACAAAACAAAAAATAAGGTATTTAGATTACAATTCAAAATACTATCGTATATCGCAAAAATATACATACTAACTAAACATCATAAAAGGTAGTGATGTTAGAAAAAAATGTATCTTAATTTAAGCATAACTGATATGATACTAAAGTAAAGGCGGATCACAATGGACATATTATTTTCAGCAAAAGTACTCAGGCCCTCAAGATGCTCTCCAAGACCGCTGTTTTGGATATATTTTGATTAAAAAAATTCATATTCATTAAGACATTTAGCAATGTTATAAGAAAAGGATCGCTTGAAAGGTTGTGTACAGTATGAAAGAATGGTGAGTTTTCCCTTGAAACGGACATTGATATTGTACACGTGCGAAACCTGATTTTGTAATATAAGTATGAAGGGGTTTTTTGGCAAATAGTTGAGTAAAGTTGGCAAGCTACGTGCAATCGCCGCCTCTGTTGCATGGTCAACCAATGAATCTCCGTTAATTTATGCGTGATGAGTTCGAATTTTCTTATACCGTAGATTAATCTTCGTTTGGAATCATAGACAGTTAGGCAGGGCCCGTAAATAGTGTCGCAGTAATTGGGTGGGAGAGTACCAGCTGGGAGAGTACCAGACTTTGTGACAACATAGCTCCAATACCTCTATCAAGAAAATGCCGATTTTGAAAGATTGGTTATAGATTGATGTATGCCTTTCTTAACGAGCATGAAATATGAGAAGAAAATATTAATTCTTGATCGATATAGAGGCCCAGATTTTTTATATTTGTTTAAAAGTAATATTGCTATTACTAGTAGGTGGCTGTAATTATCCAGAAAATATTGTCTATCATTATTTTTACCAAATAAAATTGCTATCGTTTTTTGAGGGTTTAATTTTAATGAACGGTTATTAGAAAACTGGGCTAAATTGCTTAAATAAAAATTTATAGCTGATACAGCCTGCGGACACTTGTCAGGATTGAACGATATATATAGCTGAACATCGTCAGCATAATAGTGCTGATGACAAGAATTAAATGCTCTATGAAACATTGCTGTATATGTACTAAAGAGCAAAGGTAACGGAATGGACTCTTGTGGAAGCCCGGTGAGAAGATCTAGAAAGGATGACTGTTTTCCATGATAGACAACCAACTTGCGATCTTCCCGCTATATATTGCAAAATACGTCATGTCTGATTGTGTCAACGCTCCGGAATAGTCAAACAGCATAAGAACAGTCAGGTTGCCGCCATCCGAGGTTCTAAGTATGTCATCGTTAATGCCTAGCAGTGCTGTATTGTAGCTATGTCTCTGTCTAAAGCCGGATTAATGCATTGGTAAAATTTTATTTGTTTCTATGTGTTCTCGAAGCTGGTTGTCAATAACCTTTTCCAATATTTTTGATAGCGTGGGCAAGATACTTATCGGTCTTAAATTGTTAAAATTTTCGTCATTTGAAATTTTTGGAAGGGGAAAAACTCGTGCCGGTTTCCAATTATTGGGCACCACCGCATGACATATGCAAAAATTAATAATATGGGTAATATAGGGCAGTAAGTGAGGCATGCAAAGTTTTAAAATGTTTATGTTAATACCGTCAAGGCCCGTAGCATTACTTTCTTTTTAATTCCGAGACATTTTTAAATGTAAAGTCTGTTGACAGAAGACGATTGTTTTGATAATATGATATTTGTTCTTGGTTGGAAGTAATATTTGGTCTTGAATTTATATAATATACATTGATTTGTTCAACATCTGAGAGATGATCAGGTAAATCAGGGTTCGATTTTTTATTTATTTTAATGTATATTGTGTTTCAATTAGCCCATGTTTTATGATTTTTGTCTAAATATTTTTGGCTAAAACTTGCCT
The DNA here is from genome assembly GCA_030620095.1 of Kuschelorhynchus macadamiae. Classification (NCBI taxonomy): domain Eukaryota; kingdom Metazoa; phylum Arthropoda; class Insecta; order Coleoptera; family Curculionidae; genus Kuschelorhynchus; species Kuschelorhynchus macadamiae. The sequence continues at coordinate 170,641 of JAUTXW010000354.1, forward strand.
TTCTCCCCTTCTTATTGTAGCTGAAAAAAGATTACGTAATAACTTATAGTTGTTCCAATCATCCTGCGCTTTTGTATTTTTATATTTGCTAAGAGCTCTAACCCGGTCTCTTTTCATTGCACGTGAAGTATCTGTAAGCCTTGGAGCATACGGTTTTGTGATTGGATGTGTTACAAAGAGCACATGTATATTTAAAAGTGTAATAATATTTTGACACAAAAAGTCCACTTTACTATCGATATTATATAAATCAACTATGTTATTCTAGGGAATAGCCCGTATATGAGATTCAAATTGCCTAATATTAATATCTCTAATGTTGCGGGTAGTTTTAAATTTTGTTTGTGGTTTAGTAACTAAGATATTTACTACGCATGAAATTAGTTGGTAATCACTGAAATCAACGGGCTCAACTTTTACACCTGTAACAGTGTCACAAGAACTAACTAATATATAATCTAATAATGAAGCAGTTTTATCAGTAACTCTAGTTGGTTCAATCTATGACAAAGTATTTTAAAAACTTAAAGTAAATGCTGAAAATGACTACCGCCTCTATTTAAACAGCCAATTTTCTTGAACAGATTCAAGTACGTTAAGCCTTTGTCTAATTTGTTCCGCTGCAGCAAAAATGCGGTTTCTAAGGTCATCTTCATTTTCAATTTCAACACTATTATATACTGTTTTCATGTGGCCCCAAAAATAAAAATCAAGGGTGTTTAGGTCTAGTGATCTTGGAGGCGATTTTCTGGGGGAAGTTCTGGGGCGTTGCGACCTATCCACCTGTTATCAAACGTATTATCCAGATGTTGTAACACATTCCTATGAATGTGGGTAGGAGCTCCATCATGAAGAAACCAGGCACTGGCTCGCTGAGTTAAAGAAATATCTTCTAAAAGAGTGGGTAAGTCATGAGTTAAAAATTGGAAGTATGCCTCTCCTGTTAAACCCCTTGGTAGCTCAAAAGGTCCGATAACCAATTCTGGATTATTCCAGCCCAAATATTTATTGAAAACCGGTATTGAAATCGGCCTTGGTGACTCGTGTGTGGATTTTCTTGAGTCCAGGTATGGGTGTTATGATAATTTAAAATTCCATCTCTCGTAAAACCACATTCATCGGTTGTCAGTATGTTTAAAGTAAAATTTTCGTGTTTTTGGTTTTTTCGGAGAAACCACCGGTAAAATTCTCTTTTTCGAGGTCAGTCCTCTAAAGTCGCAGCCTGTACTCACTGTACATGATAAAGGTACAAAAGGTTTTCACAAAGGGTACGATAATGGTCCAAATAGAAAATCCAACTTGTCGCGAGATTTCCCGAGTGCCTCCACTAGGGCTAAAATGTGTTTCTCGTTTTCGGGTGTTATTTGTCTTTCAGGCCCCCGATTAGTTTGACGGACGTTTACACTTTACATATCGCGAATTCTTTGTAAAATCGCCACAAATGTTCTGTCATTAGGACACCTCCTGTTAGGATATCTTTCCCGGCATGTTTGGAACGCCAAACGAGCATTTGTAGAAAATTATATAATTAATTGTTTTACATAATAAAATTAATAAATGTGTTAACGATGTGCTTAAAAATTAATAAAACAAAATACAACTTTAGGGCCGTTTTTCTCAAAAATGGCAAGGAGTTGACCTTATGTTATTTAAACATTTTTTAATCAAAATGGTCCATACTATCACGTGTTAAAATATTTGTAGCCAAACCCCATTTGCCTCAAGAAACCCAAACAACTGGTACAATTAAGCAGGCATGTACAGGATTTTTGGTTATAAATGCACCCCTCCATTAACATACGAGTTTTTTTCTAATGTGGATTGCCAGATATACAGGATGTTTAATTTTTCTGAAATCAACATTAACTTTAGTTTCTTGAATGTAACACCCTATATCATACGTCCATCAAGTTTCTTCTTGCTGATTATAAATATACCAGGTTTGATACCTTTATCTTTAAAGAAACCCGAGTAATTTGACAAAAACCCTGCCATAAAAGACAATGTGTTGGAGAGAGACGGAAACCGTTCTACATGGTGGAGTCATTTTTCTCAAATTTATCGGGTGTTTTTAGAGATAAAGGTGCAAAACCAAAGATAAAGGTGCCAAACCAAAACCAAACCAAAATATAACCAGCAAGAAAAGGCCAATTTGATGAATGTATAATATGCAGGGTGTTATATTTAAAAAAATCGAAGTTGGTGTTGATTTCAGAAAAACACTTTGTACATACCTGTAAACTACAGCAAAAAAAATTTCTATAATTTAAAGAAACTTTTGTATTCAACTTTTTTTGATATCTAGAAAAATACGAAGGTTAATGAGGGGGCGCATTTATAACCAAATACCCTGTTATTCTTGCTTGGTTTGTTATTATGGGTCCATGCCAATTCAGCATGAAACCTTTCAGGTAATAAATGAAAACCGGCTAAGAATTAGTTTCTTAACAGAAAGTTTTTGAGTTTGGAGGAAAAAATATCCAAGATTCAAGTTAGTGACATTTAAAAAAAAAGGTCGAATTAAGAAATCTCCAACAAAAAGAATAGAGGTTCAAAAGTGAAGGTGTTGCCATCGATTCTATAGTGTACGAGTTGTTTTGTAAAAAAAGGAGTAGAAACATTTCATAACCTGGACCAATTCTAAAAAGAAAGCTTTGGACGCCTCTAGAGAATTAAATTTGAACTTTAAAACTTCCAGTGGTTGGCTAGACAAATTTTGCTCAAGACACAAGATTAAATTAACGTTAACAAAATTTTACAGTGGAATAGAAAATGGTTATTCACATCAAGACATTTACCAATGTAAAATTCCACGATGAAAAGTGCACTAGAGGTAAAAATGCTACAAAAAAACAGACATTATTATGTGTGCAAACTTAAATGAGGAAACAGAAAGACCGTTGGTCATTGGTAAATATAAAAATATACCATGTTTTAAAGGTTCTTTTGTCGATAAGCAACGGATCAATTGGTACTACAACAGGTAATATGTCAGGTTGTTCCTATGGACCCTGGTTGCGTGTATTAGGCGTGTGCTTCACCTTAGGAATCTAGTCCTGCACACTTATTTTCGATCCTATTTTATTATTATCATAACCCTGACGGCTATATTTGATTAACAAACGTCCGCTAGTGCGATACATCTGGTTACGAACAAATATGCTATACATTTATCTGTAAAAAATCTTATTTAAAAAAATTAGCTATTTAAAAGTTAGGAATACTAGACGTTTCTTGGAAAGCCGCAAAAATAAATTACGACAGAAACATTTTCAAACTGGTCTCTTAGAATAAAAATACAGCCAAACTAATGGTCCTATTTGAAATACGCTCTCTGAAGAGAGCTTATTTCGACACAAACACGACATCGACATATAAAAACCGCAGTAAGAAACAGTCACGATTTATGTATAGAATTGTTAACGTTTGTTGTCAAAATATTTTTTTCAAACCAATTGCGCATTTAAAAGTTACATGGAATCGTATAATCCACATAAAAAAATTAATAAGTTTAAAATTTGCAAAAACAAACAAATGTCGAATTTTCTTTTTATTAAATTACAATATAAAAAATTAAAGAAAACTGTAGAAACCGCTTTTAAAAAATTTTCTAAGAACTGTCAAAATATTTTTAAAAATTACATTACTAAAAATTAGATGGATCTGTGAAAATGATATTTAAACATTTTAAGCAGTTCAAAAACCATAAGAAGAATATCGATTTTTTTAAAGCTCAAAAAATATTTAAAAAACGTCACTAATAGTTACTTAGTCTATAAGTAACTAGGTAAACGCATTTTTTAATAGCTATTAAAATATTTTTTGTAATAAATTACACCCGTAAAAGTTACAAGAAACCTATTTATTATCGAAAACTCCAATTAAATCTTTTAAAAATTTAGGTAAAAAAAAGAAAAAAATCATTGTTGCAAAAACTAAATTTTCTGAATTTATCATCCAAATCTCATCAATCCATATTCCATACCGAAATAATTCACTAAGAAAAAAATTACTGCTTTTAAACTAGAATTTATAAAGAGAGAAAATCTCCTACTGCCCCTGTATAACAATATATGTTATAGTTCTGTACTGAAAACTTGTGACGAGGACAAAAAAGGAATCAATCAATCAAACCCTACCTATTACTTATAATTTATAACTCCATTGTTTAAATCTTAAAAAAAATACCAGTAAAGAAAAGAAAATTGAAAAATACGCAGTTGCGAAAGCAAAATACTTTACTTAAGTATTTTGCTGCTCTAACTGATCCTAAAACGATAATCGACTAGCACGTTTATTAAAAGAATATCAATGTAATGCACGCAATTGAGAATGACAGCTAATTTTCTTAGAGATATTTTATAAAATTGTGGAAAGTATAGCCCTCCAAATTGTAGCTACCTACTTAAAAACATTCAAATTTTATGCTGACAATTTTAAAAATACCCAAGAAATCTTTTTTGAGTCTTTAAAATTAAATAATTGTTATTTAAATATTTATTCAACTACACTTTTGACAGCGACGAAAGTCAAGGATGAGTGGATGTTTTGAAAGTATTGATCATTTCAGAGAAACCTACCCAAAAGCGTGCTCTTTTTCCTTTAAATCGAATTTTCTCCTATTTCCCCAGTAGCTAGAAGAAAATATTATAGAGGTTTCTGTAGCCAAATAAACCCTCTATCCTTCTGTCAGGAAATAATTCTGATTACTGTTTACAGTGAGCCCCACAATGAGGCTAAATTCGGACTTTAAAGTTTCAACCTTGAAAAATCGCAGTAATTTAACCGTGTACCCTAAAAGTTTTAAAATTTGGCCACAACCTACCTACTAGTATCTAGTTTCGTAAAATATATATATATATATATATATATATATATATATATAAATATGTAAAACGTATCAAAAATGTTCCATGTTTTTGGGATTTCCGGATACCCTACACACAGCGAACAATTAATTTTTCCCCCGTTGGTGTCCGTTGTGGACTATAAGTAATTTAAAAGTAAGAAAAATATTACAATAGCTTTTGTTGGTGAATGAAAATACACATTGGTTTTCCCTGAAGTGAGAACGCCATCTAAAAGATTTGTAATATTTACTGTACCGATACTTTTAAAGTACTGGATATTCCAAAAAGAGTCATTCTAATCCCAAATTAGTGTTAAAGAGTACATTGATCTACTTCAATAAGCAATATATTTTTTAAAAACTCATGCTTTTAAATTATGAATCTTACTACTAATTTCGTAAAAACGTTTCGAAAATTATGGTCTACGTACTAGTGGGAAAGAGTGTAGCTGTTGGGTAGTGTTTAGCGAAAATATTTGGCTAAATAAAACGTCTATAACTATAATAACTATATCACATTAGACCATGGCAATTGTCACACACATACAGTGTTTTCTTCGGATGGGATTTAAATTCCATCCGAAAAAGACCCTATATCTCAAAACAATTGTCATGGTTTAATGTAATATAGTGGAAATAAATATATTATTATTTAATTTAATATTATAGACGTTTTACTCAGTGTATAATGGATTTCAATCAAGTATCGGCTAACTCAATTAAATTAAAAATAATTTGGCCTTCTTTACCCCGTCTGTCAAGTTGAAAATATCATTAATAAATTAAGGGGACTGCTGAGAAGATTCACTTACCTAAGAGCCTTTCTTGATACGCGTCAATTAAAAACATTTTATATGTCTCTGGTTTAAACTCACCTTCCTTATGGCTTAATAGGATGGGGAAGAGTGTCAGAAAACCATCTTGAAAATTTAAATTCAATTCCAAAATGGCTTATTAAAATATAGATATTCGATAGATATTCTAGATGTTCGACAGATATATTCTCTAAATATCCTATCAATAGTGATCACTCATATTAAACTCGAAATAAGGCTGCGTATCTAACATCTACTCTAAGATTTGTGTAAATATTTTTCGCCTCGACTGTACAATATGTTACCCGATAACATAAAAACGATAGTAAATTTAAAAAAAAAATTAAGAGATCCCTTCAGAAATAAACACTAGAGAGTGACATGCATAAAACAATAAATAACTACATTTGGTTAATCTTAATCCTCAAATTTGACTGCTTTCTCGATTGTGACTTAAGCTCTCTGTCTCAATATAATACATATTCTCGATTTGGAGTTAAAAAAATGTTTTATATCATTTGAATAGAATTTACTTTGTTATTTGTTTATTTATTTAACTATTATATATTATGTCCAACACTTACAAGCATTCTTAAGACATGCTTCTGTAATTCTACAACGTTTATTATTTTTATTTATTACTTCTATTTTTCTGTATTTTTGTTTCAATTTTTTCTATTACATATAATATTCTATTTTGTTTAATATATTTCATGTATCTTTTGTATGGATTTAATAAACGCTATTATTGTTATTATTATAAAAGTACAAAATGAGGCGGAAACTAAAAGAAAATAAAAGAAATTCAAAAACCTTATATCTTCACTTTCCGCCATAAAAAACAGTATTTTGATTCGAACTTCTAACAGGTACATACCAGCAAGTAAAACAGCAGCGAAGTGATGCTCAATTAAGTTTCCTATTTTGCAATATGTTGTTATAATAGACTAGAACGGGTTATTGATATTATAATAGACTGGAACGAGCTATAATTATATTCGCATCGACAAAATTGTGAGAGATTTAGCTGGAATACGTGTTTTTTTAATTTTTATAGTTGTTATTTTGAATGGTTGCAGGTAGGGAGCTATACCACGATGCAAATAGCTTAACAGTGAGGGTTCCGAATACAGTGTTGCGGGTCGAAAAATTTGAAACTATGTGAAAAAAAGTTTTTTTTTTCGAAAACTGATGAATGGATTATGTTATGTCTACGAAACTTTCCGGAGGTGTGTCTGGTTATGGGTTCGAGTCCCAACGGATTTTGAATGAACGTTCACTTATTATTATTTCACTTGAAAGAGACATTTGACTGAAAAATGGAGATACAAATATTAATGCGAAATGAGGAGGGCAGAAATAATAGGACGCCAGCGGTTCCACAAACTTTAATTAATTTTGTTTTGCACATGGAACGTGGATCATCTTGTGGATGTCGAAAAAGTGGATCGCGTTGCACTGTAGCATGCTTAGAAGAAAACGGTAATAGGTGTTCAAATCCCTTACCTACTATACAAATTAATGAAAATAATAATAATGTATATGATTAAACGAAAATGTTTCTATTTTTATAATATTAAATAATAAATTAATAAATATTTGCTCAAAATCTCATCTTATTTTAATTAATAATGCATATATTATAACCTGTCATTTCCTGTCTACTTTTGGTAATTTTAATTATAGATTTATATTTTTCACTGCAAATGTGTATTTTTTATCACAACTATCCAAGTATTAGTTCATACATAAAAAATTAAAATCTTTGGCTTTCTCAAATGCAGCATTTTTCAAATATATTTTTTATATATAATTTTTTCACTTAATTTTATATTCCAATTAAATACGGCAAATTTTATTGATTAAATTCAGTAAATACCGCCCGTCTTACTTTTGAACTGCTCGGTATATTGCAACGAAATTTAGAATTGTACTATATGAGTGATCATATCAAGTGGTTTTTAAGGTCTTTTTATTCTTAAATCAACCACTGATTTTGAAAATATTTGAAATATTTGATTCATCAGTTCCCAAATTACGACCTATAACAATGTTTCGTAATGGAATCATTGTTATAATTTTCGTATATTTTTTTTGAGGGCATCAATTTCAATACTCTGCTCTAAGTGAAACACGAATATGAAATGATAAATATTTGATTAAAACAATATAACAATTAATAAAAACTGATAAAACGAATATTAAAAAAGCTAAACAAGCAGAAAAAGAAAACGTCAAATTTTCATTTTAAACGATGATGCAAATATCCCCTTGCATCTCTTGATCAATCAACATCTTGTTGGTGAAGTCTTCTCTCACATTATGGAGAATCTGGAGCCATTTTGATAACTTGAGATTTTCCATAGCCCCATAGAAAATAGTCAAGGGGTCTAAGATCTGGCGAGCGAGCTGTCCTGTTGAAACGTAATGCAAAAGTGGAGCTCCTGTGGGTTTTGAACAACAACATCATCATTAAGTTGAGTGATGGTATCTTGTAGCATTCGAAGATATGTGGGTCATTTAAATTACCTTCCACAAATATGAAACCTATGATATAGTCCTTCGCGAAACATATATTGGTTTTTATCACTTCAATATCTAAAATTTTGGTGTTTATTTTTCCATTCAAGAAAAAGGTGCTCTCATCACTAAAACAAATATATCGCAGATAATTGTGATTTGCTGTGATCCTTTTTGCCATAATTTCGCAAAACTCTAGTCGCCTGTCTGAATCATCTAATGTTAATTTGTGGACAATTCCCATTTTATAAGGATGACTTGTATTGAATTTTAAAAACAGACGAGTGCGATATATCGCATGTCTCAGCTACTTGCTTAGAACCTTATCTAGGATTTACAACCATCGCAACTACTACGTGAACTTTCACGTTTTCGCCAGTTTTGGGTCTCCCAGATCTTGGGATATGTTTTACCGTCCCTATTACTTGAAATTTTGACAATACATTCTGAAAGTATTTCCTGCATATTGGTCGTTCTAGAAAGCGTATATTGCGAGCTGCAGTGTGGTATAGTCAAAAGCAGTGTTATCGTGCGGGTCAGACGATTTGTCAACGATAAACTTTTTAAGTTTGTTTTTTTTTTATTACGTGTAATCATAAAATCCGGAAGATGAATTAGATAGACCTATGATATTTTCATATGAAAAAAGAGGATAAACATATAAATACCAGCAGTTGCAAAAATCTTTGAGCGATGTCATTTCAAAGTCAGATTGACAAGTCACTGACAAAATGAGTAATAGAAAACAATTTTCGGGTTTTTTGATCCACAAGCGAAAAAAATGGTATTAAATCTAATAAAATATTACGAAAACGAAAATTCACCGGCCAATATCCAGGAGACAGTAGCAAAAGCTCTGAGAATCGATATAAGGACTGTGTAGAAAATTGTGCATGAAAAAAAGCATAATTTACTACCGAAGAAGATTAAGAAATGTACACGAAAAAAGCCAGACAGAAGACTTAAGTGACAATGTAAAAATTGATGTTCGTAATGAAATTTACGATTTACACACATCAAAAACTAATATAACTCTTCAAGTTTTAAAAGAAGCTTTAAAAAATCGAGGAATATTGGAATTTGGACTAAAATCGTTGTCAAAATTAATAAAAATGTTCGGTTTTCGATATAAAAAGGACTGTAATCGAAGAAAAGTGGTGTTTTTAGATGAGACTTGGATATTTTCTAATGGAAGTGGTTCCAAATCTTGGCAGGACGAGTCTGTAAAAAGTGTCAAGAGAGAAAAGGGATGTGGGACGGAAAAACGATTCATTATTTTGCATGCAGGTTCTTCAATAGGATTTCTCCCAGGTGCAAGTTTACTGTTTTCTTCTTAATCCAAAAGTATGGACTACCATGATAATATGAACTGTGAACTGTTTGAAAAGTGGTTAAAAGAACAACTGATTCCAAATTTAGATGCTCCATCTTTAATCATTCTGCATCTTATCATTCAAGAATCCCAAATAAACAACCTACTTCATCCTGGAAGAAAAGTGATATTTCTGAATGGCTAATAAAACAAAACCCCTTACCCCAATTTTACGACTGCCGCCATACTATTGCCAGTTTAACGCAATAGAATTAATTAAATCATAAATTGCATTATGAATATCCATTTTTGCATCGTAACTTAAGTCTTTTGCCTTTGGATCTTTTCGTGCACATTTCTTAATCTTCTTAGGAAGTAAATTATGTTTTTTTTTCATGCACAAGTTTCTGTACATTCCTTATACCGATTCTGAGAGCTTTTGCCACAGGCTCCTGGATATAAGCCAGTGAATTTTAATTTTAAATTTTTTTTATTAGATTGGACATCATTTTTTTGCTTACTTTTTTAGTACATTTGTAATTTTGTAGGCAATAAATAAATAATTATAGAATACTTATTCCAATTTTAAAGTAAATAAATTTTTTTATTAATTATAAGACAAAATTTGAAATATATATATATATATATATATATATATATATATATAAATGTATATATATATATATATATATATATATATATATATATATATATATATATATATATATATATATATATATATATATATATATATGTATTTTTCGCACGCATGGCCCTTAACTTTAGACTGAAATTTGAAGAAATCGGATAAGTAGGTTTTTAGCTATGCCGCGAACGGACAGACATACCTACAGACAGACGGAATTGAGAAAACATGTTTTCCGGCATCTAAGAACCCTTAAACGTAAAGATCTGAAAAAATCTCACGAGGGAAGTAATAACTAATTATCTTGTGTTTTTAACAAAAGTGTATAATATTTTTGCAAAATGTTTTTTTTTGTTATCACACTGCAAAAAAAACACAGCACAGGGGTGGCCCGCATTTAAGTAAATGACACTATATAAGTGGTTAGATTTTTAGGTCAAGCGGGGCTCATAATTTTTGGTGATCGATAAAAAAATCTCACTTTCATTAAGTGGCTGTTTAAACAGAACATATCCTCATTGTTCCACCGATTCGAACCGCCTTCCGAATTTATTAAGGCGCTTGCTATTTTGTGTATTTTTGTTTTTGCCAACCAAAAAATTTTAACCAAATACATATTTAGCGAATTTTCTTATTTAGTCCCTCGGCATTTAATATATAAAATAATATTAAGTGGCTATCTTAATAATATTGTGTAATATAATAAAAAAAACTATCTTCTTTCTCCCTGTATATTTGTAAATATCCTATCCGGATTTAATAGCTCGATAAAAGAATCACGCAACATTTTGGTATTCACTGTGTTTTCTGATTTGATTCATTAAGTTGGTGACCTTTGGACCCGCACGATAAGACCGCATTCGACTATAACGGTTAGCTTCGCCAAAGATGATAACTGCGTCGATTTTATCTTCTATCGAACGAGCTATTTCAATTAAATGATATTTTCGGAAACTTTTAGAACATTTGAAAAACACGTTTCAACATGTCAGATATAAGAAAACCGAGGCAACGAGAATTAATTGTTGCAAGTGCTGGACAGAACGAAAGTGCAGCATGAAGCCACGTATCAGAAAATCATATTTAAAATTGTTATTGGTCATTGTTATTATTTCTGCTGAATGAAATGTTTTTAAAGACGGAGATTGAATTAAGAATAAAGCATTTGCTTTTCTGTTAGCTTTCCAAATTTCGTTGTTCCAAATACCGAGTTGTTCAAAAGTCAGACGAGAAGGAGGGGGCGGACTTTGTCCTCACTATATGGTTCCCCACATAAGAGGATGGGTAGAAATAAGCCACATCTACAATATTTTGTGTTTAATAAGCCGATTAATTAAAAAACTTTTTTTTGCTCGGGTCAACCAATGGGGAACTAAACTTGGGAAGTACCTCGACTTAATTTTATTCGAATTTATTAATTATGAACCCAGGAAAACAGATTAATATGAAAAATGGGACAGACAGTCATATGCATTGTATAATACTACTAGGGATAATCTAATATCTATCACTTTCAGCAACGTGAAAAATCTGTATCCACTATGAACAATGCCTGCTTCATTTTAATTAATGGTTGTCGGTATTTTTGTTTTAACAGCTGAAAAATTTAAAACAACAATAAATCGCTGTTTAAACCGAGAGGAAGTTATCTTATTATTTTTAGTAAACAAATGGCCTTTCAATAAATTTATCAACTGACATAAAAATAAATCACTGGAAGTTGGTATAAGAACTCTGTAAATGAACTGCTGAAACTTCGACGTACATCAAAGGAATTTACAGCGTAATTTTAAACTTGAAAATCTCAAAGAAAGCAAAATAGTATTTGAGTTCGGTTCCTAACATATTTGGGTTTATTTTATGTTCTTTTATAACAATACTATTGTAATTAAGGATTAAACCTCATGTTTGTTTGGTAAGAGGAATGTATGTAACATATGTTTCTCAGAAGTTGACATTTTTTATTTTAGGACAGAAATCATTTTAAGAGATATTTCTGTTTTATAGCAGTTCTGAAAGATATCTGACACGTTGGCGATACTGATTATATTGTTTTTACTAAAAAACCCTGACCCTTACACTGTTTATTAAAGCAGATATGGAGTAAGAAAAAAATCTTGTGTTTATAACTATTTTTATTTAAAAACATAATCATTTATGTTATTAGCACTTTTTAAACTAAAAATTTGGTATAAAGCTGTTTTGAGCATGCACAACATTCGACAATTCGTTTTTTTAAAAAATAACAAAACGTATTTAATTTAAATATATCTTCATAAAAGAAAATTAATTATATTGAGAGCTTTTTGGGTACATTTAGGATTCCCATATCTGATTCAAGATTGAAATAAGTCGGTGTGGTAATAAATAGACCACGATAAGTGAGATAGAATGTCTACAGAACTAAAAATAAAACATTACTAATTTTTTTATATTATACCCTTTATATAAACTTTTTATACTCCTTATATAAAACACATAAAAAAAACATAATCCAATTAGTTTTTTATAAATTTTGTTGCGTTCCCTTGTTACATCTTTTTACTACTATTGGCAAGTTACTATTCTCTATGCAAATATACAACCTAACTAAAAAACAAAAAACTGCTTCGTTACTACGTTAAGAAGTCCTAAAATTTACTTTATATATTTTACATCAATCACAATACCTAATTAGGCAGTTGAGAAAAAAAAATATTTCAATATTAAAAACTTTATTCCTTTGCCTGAAACCATCGCATAAAGGTGAAAATTGATAATGCTCCTCTTTTTTTTTGTATTTTATAAATAAATGCAGCTGAGTGACAACTTCCTGAACCTCCATCTTGGATATAACTGTTTTTGTTCTTTAAGTAAAGGTTTATTCACAAAAATAATAACAATATGTGAACCCTAAAAAGAGTACAAATATGGCCAAATGAGTCATTTGGATATTAGTACACCTTTCTTGTGTCTTCTTAAATCCTATTGTACAAATGAAGCTGCAACTAGATGCCCATCAGTTTCACCTGCAACAAATGAGTTTCACCTGTAACAAAAGGAAAACTTTTATACAACTAGTATCTGGTTGATTGCAATGCTTGTATTTGGTTAAGTTTTCTAACGTACATTTTTCAAGCTTTTTAGTGACTTACTAGGCAAGGTTTCAGGCTCGTTTGGGTTCCAAAGTCTATTCTCTCGTATCTTTTCATTTTCCTTACCCATTCCACATAACTTTTTATCATCTTATACTGGATTGGATCGACTGCTGTATATTTCGCTATCAAAATGACCACACCTAGAGGTGCAGGAAAAGGTCCCCAGGCTACATTCGCATCTTGGGTTTCAATCTCCCTTTCATTTGAAAAAAACCAATAGTTAGCTGCTATTCAAGACCGCAAAAATCAAGTGATGGGATTGGTTTCAATTAACGTTCTTATTTCTTCCATCTCCAAGAAGTAGCTGGCAGCAATATCCCAAGCCATGTCTGCATTTAGTGGGCTGTGGCGCTTCTTCCGAGGTCGGTAGGAGAACTGAAATATTAAATTTCTAGCAGTCTCGAATTGTTTCGATAAATAACAAATAAAATGCATTTTACTTAAAAAAAATTGGCTTACGTCATTGGTTGGAAAATTGTACCTTTTACAGCTATTTTCAATTTCTCCTTAGCTCTTTTTGAATGTTCTGTGTCCTTAGTGCTGTGTTCATTTTCGTTGCAACCATTCTTTCGCATAAAAAACGCAGGTATTATAACTGTTAAAATATGAGGCAGGTTTTGTCCAGATTTATTTATGCAAAAGGTGACTACCGACTAAAACAGAAAAAAGGCACAACCTGTTTTTTTTTTCACATTTGAGTAATATTCGTTTATTATATTAAGTAAAACAGATTTTTCTTCTTTCTGGAGTAAAACATTGTCATAGGTTGATCAAGGTCTCGAAGTTAATTCATATTTCAAGTACATTTTTAAATCATCATCAATCTTAATAGCACAAACAAGTCGATGAAATGACTGGTTAGAACTAATGCTTCGCTTTCTGGTTACCCATGTTAATATTTTTTGTCATGACGGAGATATATGAGCTTTGATTAATGAAAATATTTGTCAACAAATTTATTTGGAGAGGCCTAATAACTAACTTTTGCATGTTCACAATTTGACAGCTTTTTCGCGGATATTAATCGATATCGAAGTATTAGAAAAGCTTTCGATGAGAGAGAGTAATTTCAAAAATTCAAAGAACATTTATTTGTCAGATAAGATACATCAATCTTGAAGGTATACAATGTGAGGCTGCCCGAAAAAAAAAACTTAAAAACAAAAAACTTTAAAATAACAATGTTAACTACTAAACATAGCGGAAAATTTAAATAAAAATTACGATCGTAAAATATTTATCTCTTAAAATTTCGTTAAGGAAGCAAAGAACTTGTCGCTGTGGCGCAGCGGGTAGCGGGAGGGAGAGTCTAGTAATATTGGAGGGATAATCGGGCAAATTACTACTAAAATATGACAAAACTAAAATAGTAACAATTTAGATTAAGTATATAGAAAATATAGAAGTTAATAAACATCGTGAGAATCTTTAGTAATTATTCTTCTTGTAATAATTTACTGTTAACATATTTTGAAAAGTTCTTAGAAGAAAGATTTTTTTTATTTCCTTACAACTCATTCTGCATTTGAATAGCGACAAAAGTAAAAGAGCTCTGAAAGGCAGAAGTTCTATGTTGCGGAACTACAAATTGTTGATTGTATCTACTACTATGTGTGCGAAAATTGAAAAATTAGCAGCTAAATAACTGGGCATGCCTGCCTTAAGAGAATCTCATACAAGAGTTTTAAACTTTCTGTATCATATTTTTAGTACGAGAAAGAATCACCGCAAAAAATAGTTTAAATTTATATAATTTTCTAGGAGGGGGAAATGCTGCTTTAATTTTTATTTTTACATTGAAGGAAATCTCACTGTCAAAAATTACGCCTAAATTTTTTGCGTGATCGACAATTGGAATTATGCTGTTATTTTAATGTATATTTAGATTATTCTCAATATTTTTTCTGATATTGTTGTTAGCGTTAAAAATAATTATATGTGATTTTAAAGCATTTAGTTTTAATTGATGAACTTTTGCTTAGTTGTCCACAATGTTTTTTAGTTCAGAAATTAGACGTTCACGCATTTTGTCGATAATTTTGCTATTAATTAGTAAACATATTTAAAAAACGTCCGCACACTGTTGAAGCTTTACACATCTCACAGTGTCTTGTCTGGTGACTGGTCGAAAATCTGAACTTATGTTACGCGATTCTTTACTAACCAAGACGCGGCTTTCTCGGTTATTGAGATTTTGAGAAACTCTAGAGCGTTTTTTGATAGATCAAACCAATGTAGCATTTTCTCATTGTAGGTCTACGTGTTCATAACTATATATAATTGAAATGCCTGTTATTTTATTTAGAATGTTTTTGAATACAAAAGTACATTTTTTGCTGTAATAAAGGTAAATTTGGTATATTTTTACACAACTCCTTTTATATTTTTTGAAAGTTAACATAAGAGAAATTCTTTTTTAATTTTCCCTGCTCACTCGACCCTTCGTTATATATTTTTCAAATAATATGAAATTAAGACCCTTTATAACTATTTTTAGGACATTTTTAGTACATTTTCTTGTCATTCAACAGCACTTATTCGAAAAAAGCATGCTTGAAATTATATATCGACTTATGGTTTATATCTTGTTTAAAGAAATTTTTGCTGACATTGGGTTAATTCTTTTCTATTATTATATTTTTTGCATTTGTCTTATACAAGGCTCGCCTAGAATATGGCGGCCTACTGAGTTCTGAAAAAAAAACCAATACGCCTTCTACTTTGTAGGGCATGTTCGAGACAGTTTGCTTGGAGTGACGTTGGGGTAATGTAAAATACAATGATATCCAGGTTATGATTTTTAAACTTCAATTGGACCCAAATATGCTGAAATCCGCATTGAAATATATTTAGCTAAGCAAACTTGAAGTTCCAGGAGTTAAGTTGAACATAACATTAATCAAAACAGCATGTGATATCAAAGTTAAATTAAACGGTTTAAAGTAAACTTTAAGAATTGGCAATGAAATATACATTAGGGAATTGTGTATTTTGAAATCCAACTTGTCTCGTTATATAAATCAAATCAGAAACTAGGTTTCTTGGGATAAAAAATAATGTAATAAATGTTTTTTTATTTTGCACAGATACAGACTGAAAATTATCGTGTTCATAAAATATGGAACATTGTGAGTCGGTATTTCAAGAAGTTTTATATATGTAGAAGAAAATAAAAAATTTCCAAATAAAAGTAGGTCGAAAACTTGGCAAGATGGGATCGTTCAGTGTTTCTGCTTATATTATGATATGTTGCAGCTCAAATGCACTAATAAAAAAAAGAAAAAGTTTTCAGCATGCACGTCCCAGTAAATTGATCTGAACGAATCCCATCGTCCATTTTCGGTATATTCGAATCCGACAGCCTTTGAGCCAAGATTTCCTTATAGTTATTTTTTTATATCATAAACATTTTCAAAAAAAAACTTAAACTTATGATAACTAAAATTAGAATATTTAAAATTTTATCCTCGTCTAAACGAACAAAATATTTTTAATTTATTATGTTTGCTTCTTTAACCATATTTACTAATATCATAGTAGAAATAAACTAGTAGGGTCCTCTCCTCGACAAATCTTTTGATCTATTTCTGCCACATTTTTTTCGCGTCACGCGATCACTGGTGCCTACGGATATGGCCGAATTGTTGCGAAAGTTTCCGAACGCCACGGCTGGCAAAGAGAAGTCGGGCACTAGACATGTATTTAGAAGAATATGGGCACACAATAAAATAAAAAATATCATTTGATCATCAAGCGAAAAATTATGTGAAATCGGAATATTGTAAAAGCCTTTCATATAAGCAATAGTACTTCTGCTTCTGCAAGGTGAGAACAAGTAGGGCAAAAATATTGTTTTTTTACCTAAATCGCCTTAAATATCTCAAGTTTCTCGCAACATGTAAAAACCAATTCTTATCAAAGAATATCCGGGTATGTTTAATAGCTCACGAGTTAACCGGACTGATTTTGGGCATAATCAATTTAGAAAAGGGGCATGAAATGACAAAAAATTTAATATTTTCTTATTTTTGGGTATAAACACTTTTGATTCTAAAGTTAGTTTTTTTATGGAAACAATTTGGCGTGTTACGTTTTTAAATGCTTCCGGCGAACATACATTTATATTTTCAGACATTTTAGAGATACAAATTCATTAATTCCGACTTAAATATGCATATAAAATTAATTAAGCTATAGATTTTGGGCACTCAAAAATAGATTTAAAATTTGACACCTTAAATTTTCCATTGAAATAAAAAATAGGTTGTATAATTTGTTTAACATTTCAATTCAGAAATTTGTAGGAGTTTTAAAATGGGAGGAACAAATCTTTAGAATATCGAAAAAAATCAAGTATTAATATGTTATTGTTTCAGAAATTTTCTACTACCTATATCAATTTTAATTTTAACCTCCATTTAATTTTAAATAGTTTTTGGTAATGGATTTTTTGATGTATCAATTCCATTGTTATAACATAATCTATATATATTTTAGTTATAAAATTAGAATTGCTGCTGAAAGTTGGAGGTGACAAACATTCAAGATTTCCTCAATATCTATTTATTATTTTTGGATATACAGATTCTAAAATACTACCTATTTTCGTTTCATTTTTATAACCCATGTGGTCAAGAATACGAAGCTTCACTGTTCTCCATTTACGTTACGTTTACGTGACGTAAAAAGGGGAATTTGTTCAAGCTATTAAACAGAAACATGTAAAAAAAATTATTTACATTTTTAAGGGACTCTTTGGATTCTCTAGGACTACAAGTGTACAAGGGATAAAAATTATAAAAAAGAGATAAAAAAAATGGAATGTTTTACCGTTTGATTTGTTTTTTAAGTCACCACTTTCATTTCATTCATTTAGTAAAACAAATACTATATTTTACATAATTTAAAATAAATTCAATAAGTAGTTTTTACATTGACACACCGTCAGTGTGTTACGTCATGTTTACCAAGTTACCAAGAAGTTCATTGAATAAGAATTTTTACGTTGATTTTTTAAAAAAAGGTATTTGGCTGTGATTTTGCTCCGACATCTTGAATTCGTACCACAACTTTACCAATTTATATCTATATCACGCATAATGTTTAAAAAAAATGGCATTTCAATGAGACGACATATTCAAGCAACATATCAAAAAAAAAAAAAAAAAAAAAACAACGAAATACAGAACCAAAATTTCTGATATTATGAAGATAAAAACGAGGGACACAATTTATATAATGTATGTTTAGGAGAAATATGTTAAAATGGCTAGTATACATAAGAAATAAAATCAATATCGCGTTTTTTAATATTTCATATGTATAAAGGAGCAGTTGAAAGAGGTAATTTTGATTATAATAACAACGTAATGTATCAAATTGGAGAAATGCAAGTTTAATGATCATTGGAAATTAAATTTGGAATTAATAGTTTTCAACCACATTTAAAAATTTTTTCTATTCATGCTGTCGTGATAGTCTCCCTTTTTAGTCCCGCTTAGAAATACCAAGCTTGCATTATTAATAAATCTATTCTCGTTGCCAGCATAAATGACGATATAACGGTGACCTGAAAAAGAATTTTCCATATATTTCTTTCTTAAAATCTAAAATTATCCAATTATTACCCTCGGTTCTCTGTGTAGAACTGGTAGGAGTATCATCCTGCCAACTACATCTGAAGGCTCCATTGCTGAATATCCTTGTTTCATCTAAAAATACTTGAGTATTAGGTTCTCTCTATTCGATATTTCTTATATATTCAAGCAAAAATTTCATTTTCTTCTTTTTAATGTCGGATAATCCCATTAAATATTTTCGGTTACTAGTTTTCCTTCCTTCTGAATTCTATATTAGGGCACCAATTTCGTAGAGAAGAAAAGGTATAATTAAAAAAAAAAAACGCTGAGATCTTCATTTAACTTCTTGTGTAAACCGTCCATTGTAACGTATTCCTTTTTAACATGCATCATATAAATTGTATCCTTAATATTATTTTTCATAAAATCATAAATTTTGGATTTGTATTTCGTAATTTTTTTCTGTTATGTTTTATCTGATTAAACTCCATTTTTTTAATGCGAGACGAAGTAGCTTGACTTACTTTTAATGCCTCCGCGACGCCCCCATTAGTACATTATTGTAGTCGATTGGTAACCCTTCTCTAAGCTGCAGCTTTTTCAACTCAAAAAATTTCAGGTCATTTAAAATTATTAATTAAGCCTGTTGATTATACCGCGGCATTTTCGAATTAATGGCAATATTATTTTGAGACTTACATTAACGAACGGGTAAAAAAATTAAAGGACTGCAGAGGCGACAATCAGTTTATATTAACCTCTTTTTACCGCCTACGTTTTCTAGGACTTAAAAAGAAATATAAGAAAATGACGTCACAGTCGTACTCTCTTACGTTTACTTTCTTGTTATTATTGAATAGGGTAAGGGGTACAGTAATTGGCACTTTAAGAAACTATTTTGATTACTTCTGCTGTAATTTTTTGTTTTGACAGAAAAATGACACAAAATTATTTTTACATGTTACATATGTATTTAAACTACTGATTACAAAATCTGTTTACAATTTTAGTGATGCTTTAACGTCTAAAACACAATAACTATCTAGTTGAACTAAAAATGTATTATTGGCACCCAAAATATAGTTATTAGCACTTTAAAATACAATTATTGGCACCTGTAAAAAGTTAAACAAAACTACGAACATAGTTTTATTAGGTATATTATACTATATTTATTACAACAAAGAACATAAGATTTATAAAATATTTGTCTAGTTATCTACAAAACACGATTGTCAATATAGTTTAAACTCATGGTTGTTCGGAAACATTAGGTAAGTACGAAAAACAACATAAATCCCTCAAAAAACATTATAAACTACTAAAAAAATTACAATTTTTAAAACTATATTTTTTAGGTACAATAAACCCTTATAAAATAAAAATGTGTCATGATAATTCAAAAATTTTTGGTATGTAGGTACGAAAAACATTAATAGTGCTTTAAAATAAATATTATTATTCATTATTTCTATTTTTAACCAATAAAAAACCTAAAGTAGTTTCTAAATTATTTTTAACGATATAGTGCATTAAATGTATTTTTCATACGTACTTATTATCTAAATCTTTACTTACTGTTTTTACACAAGCTTGACAAACATAGCTTTTTGCAATTGGTGGCATATTATTATGTTTTCGAATGCATTGATGCATTGCACGCATTCTATTACAAGTATTACATTTTATACCAGAGATAATTTGTGTAATATTAAAAGTGCAAATAAAGCAAGCCCTGAAAACACGTTTTTATTATTAACCAGATCTTCAAAATTATATACATGAATAGGGTCATTGTTACTTGTTTCATTTTCAAATAAATTTCTGACATGCACTGGTTTTAACGATTTATTCGTTTCGCAAGATTTATTTTCATCACACTTACTTCTTATTAAAACGTTAGAAATGACATTTACAACTGCAGACTTTGGACTTTTTCAACGCATTGTTTTTCCTTTTTCAGGTATTTTCCTAGCTTTTTGCGGTAGTAGTCTTTTTCTTTTTACCGAATCTTTTTTTGTTCCCATCTTTTGTTTAGCCTTAATTAGTCTAATTTTTTTTCTATTTTCTTTAGCTTCTTCTTCTGCTTTCCTTTTATTTAACTTTTCTAAATTAATTTTTTTCCACTGGTCAAATGTCAATACAAACGGCAGTTTTTCGGATTTTTTTTTTCCTTTTCTTTGTGGTGTATCAGGCCACATTAAATATTTTTTTATTTCAGGTGTTTCATTGGGGATTCTCTAAGAGTCATGGTGTTTGCCATTATAGTAATTCACTTAGGGTCATTTTGTTTTAGTTCGGGAGTTTCCATAGTTGCTCTCAAGGTACATGTCGCTTCATCTAACATTTCAGGTGAAGTATTTTTAACAGGTGGCGATGGAAGTGTTTCTACTGTTTTAGATGGAGATGACATAAAAATAATTAGGATATCATCTAAATCAAAGACTTGGACGTTTTCGTCTCCATCACCGAGATGTATATTTTCAGTTTTTTTAAATTCTTCAAATTCTTCATATGTATCCACTTTTTTTTCATTACCTTTAATTTTTATCTTATCTTGTGCAAGTGATCTCTCTAAATAATCGGTTTTTCTTCCAGTATATTCGTATTCTTCGATTCGCTTTCTGTTTCAGCAACAATATGGTCCGGTACAAAGACTTTATATATACTGATGAGTGCTTGAAAATGTTCACTTTGTGACTGAATGTTTGCAGCGTTAATACTTTCAATGCATTGAAATAAATTTTCTCTCACTATATCTTTAAATTTGGAAAAAGAGAGAGTTCTGTTTTTTAAAATTCTTGAATTTACAGTATCCTTTGGTAATTTTAGTTACCTTAGTCTAAATATTTCGTATAATCTATAGCCGATGGATTCCATGGAAAAATTTATTGGATTAGTTTTTCTCCACTCTAACACTCCCTTTTTCCAAAGATTTTTGATGGGTTTAAAAGCCGAAACATCTGCACGCTGGAGGATCCTGGTAGAGTTTGGGTATAATGCCACTAAAACAATTTTAATTCTGGTACATAACGCACTTACTTTATATGTAAGATGTGTTGTATGTCCATCTACAAAATATAAGATTACAGGGAACTTTATTTCGGATTTTACAAGATGATGATGGAAAACATTGCCGATATACTCGTAAAAAAGTTCTGCTTTCATCCATCCATTCGAAGAGGTTCCTACTCCCCAATTACTTGGAATATTTGAAGTAATGTTAGCTGGTAGTCTTTTATAAGGAAATACAATCATGGGAAGGGTTGTTTCTCCTGCAGCCGAAAATGTAAATAAAACTGTCACTGTCGACTTTGCTTGGCCATGATCCACCTCATACACATTGCGAGTACCTACTGGTGCTATAACATTTTTTGTTTTTGGGCATAACTGAAAGTTGGTTTCATCAGAATTAAAGACTCTCTTTGAATCTTACAAAATATCGAATAGATTTTCATTCTTTAAATATGTTTCTATTTTTGAAAACCAACCTCTTAAATCCCGTTCACTTACTGACGCACTGGCTGCAGTTACCGCTTCTAGCTGTCTTTCAGTTAAAACTGGATGGCGTCTCAAGAAACTTTTATACCAACCATCACCTGGATAGTTATTTTTAAATTTGCAATTTATTCTAAAGTTTTTGTCCAGAAAAGCTTTAACACTGGACTGAAGATTTTCTTTTCTCTGCGGAAAGCCTTTTCTGGCACTATCTTCTATCCATTTTACTAAGACGGTCTCCTCTCTCATATTTAAAACTGGTGGGGGTCGATGACGAATTTTAGAGAAGTTTTCACTTAATCGAAACTGCAGTATACCACGTGGAATACCATATTTTTTTGATGCAGTTTTTTAGGCATCCCATTTTTTATCTCCTGTAACGCTTTTTGCAAGATCTCTTTACTGTATCTTTTATTATATTTCTTTCCTTCGTAAACTTTCGGCATTTTCTGTAAAAAATACGAATTGTTTACCTAAGGACCATCCTAACTGGTAATATATAAATTGAAACAATAAAGTCGATTTAGGTATTGGCACACACATAATCCAGTTATTGGCAGGGTGCCAACAACTATATCTGAATATATTTTTGTAAGTTTTTAAAATGAAAAATTCAAATTTATCGTAAGGAAATGTAATAGGCTAGAAAAGTTTAGTAAATACGTAGAAAAGGTTATTTAGTAATTGGCATTTAGTGCCAATAATTGTTTATCCGTTCAATCCACTGGATAGTAATTGGCACCCGAATTAAATAAAAAGGGCGGGAAAAAATCACCAGCGAAAGCGTTTTTTTAAAGCCTTAAACGATATTTATTGTACACATAACCATATCAAAATTTTACTTAAATCCAAAATACTTAACATCAAGCCAAAATAGCAAGCCTACCTTATGAACTTTACTAAAATTATCCTTGATTATGGAACACACACGTCATGCACTTGTTCATATAAGTGCAACAACACTAACTGTCAAAAGTAGTATGATGCAATTATTGGATGGCGAATGGCAATATTACCAGATCTTACTCCAATTACCAAAAACTGTGTATTTAATACTGGAATCTTAATATATCCATATTTATGAAAGAGTGCCAATAATACCCTGAGTGCCAACAACTGTACTGTTTACCCTATTTTTGTCAAGCTACTATGAAAGTAAATTCTTGACATTCTTTAGACAACATCTGCACCACCACGTTTATTAGTAGACCTTTTAATTTTGCCAGAAATATTCTAATGCATAGTTTTGTTGTTCTGTCATTTAACAAATTCGAATAACATTATTGAGAAACAAATCCGTTTCTCTAATTTAAATTGAAGAACTAAAAAAGTTCCATTATACCAATGTCATATTACAAATATAAAGTATACGAAATAAAATATTTTTTGAGCAATTGTAGATAATCGATAGTGCCAAAATGCAGACAAAAATATTTCTTATATATAGTTTTACATAAATCAATACACATTTTTCAGTGTGCTGCTAATTTTTTAGAAAACGGTATTCTTTTTCGCAGTAGATTTAATGTAAATAGCATCTGTTATTCTGTAGAAATCTAAAAAAAAATTGTCGTCAAAAATAAGCTTCAATTAATTATCGTTCTCTGAAAATCTTGCGATATTAACGAGATTTCGTGCCGACGTTTTGAACCAGTGATTGATTAATCAGGAGATTTTTGAGCTGGAAACTAATTGTGTTTATCTTTTTTACTGTTACAAGCATTTCACCTCTATTTTGCTCTATTGAGGACGATGCAAAAATATGATTTATGAATGAGCTTATAGAACGCAAAATTATATTTATTTTGTTTAACCATAGAGTTACGAAAATAATTATTATTTAACTTTCTGTGCTCATTGAAATCAAAAATTGAAAATAGCTTACAAACTGGCTTTCCACCATTTTTTGTCACTTTTTTTGTTCTGATACATGACGAGTGTCCTATATTTCACAAAATAGAAAGATTCATTAGTTTAGGAGATATCAACTGGTGCATTATGACATTCCCATAGTATCCCTGTGACTATTCTAAACATCAAATTATTCAGGCATATAATCAATTTACGGTTTAAATGCATCGCGCTTGGCTATGCTATTTTTATTTGGTTAACGAAAATAGCCGTATTTGGAAAGTTGATTCAGTGGACCTGTGTATCAAATAACATTTTATTTTCGAAAACGTCGGACCGACGACGCCGATGTGGACAGCGGGGTCAATAGCGCACTATTTTTAAAATGAAGTAAGGTCTAAAAATAATATGTCAAAATATATTTTGTTAATTATAAATTTGTTTGATTATTACTATTGCTCTTAAATTCCCCAAACCTTCACTATCATCATGTTTATTACTTCCCTCGTAAAAACGAAGTATTGTAATTGTGAAAAAATGACTCTCCGAGATTTTTTCACGTTTGATGGTCCCTAGATGCCGAAAAAATGTTTTCTCAATTTCGTCAGTCTGTTTGTCTGTCCGTCAGTCTGTCTGTCTGTTCGCGGCATAACTAAAAAATTACTTACCCGATTGACTTTAAATTTTGGTCAAAAATTAAGGGTCATATGGATATAACCTGGTAACATTTTGGTAAAAATCCAGTATGGTAAAACAAAATGGCGGCCTAGTGAAATGTTTAAAAAAATTAATATTAAAAATCTACTTATTCAATTTATCTCAAATTCTGCAAAAATATCAAGTATTATATCGGAATCAACTGGTAGTATTTTGGTACAAATTCAAGATGGCGGTATTTTTTACCGCATACAGGTATTCCTTAGGAAGTTCATTCTGTTTAAACTTAGAATTTAGGAACATGTTACCTAAATAATGAATGTGTTTTTTACTGTTTAAAAGTGATGTTTTAGTTTACAAGCCAACTGTGTAGGTTGTAGTTAGATATAGTATTTTTTGTGAACTATAGTCAAAAGCAGTGTTATCGTGTGGGTCATACGATTTATCAACTTAATTCTTTTATTACGATCTTATCCTCCGCATAAAATCCGGAAGATGTATTAGATAGACCTATGATATTTTCAGATGAAAAAAGAGGATAAACATAGAAATACCAACAGTTTCAAAAATCTTTGAGCCATGTCACTTCAAAGTCATATTGACAAGTCAGTGACAAAATGAGTAATAGAAAACAATTTTCGGGTTTTTTGCATCTACAAGCAAAAAAAATGGTATTAAATCTAATAAAAGCTTACGAAAATGAAAATTCACCGGCCAATATCCAGGAGATAGCAGCAAAAGCTCTGGGAATCGGTATAAGGACTGTACAGAAAATTGTGCATGAAAAAAACCATAATTTACTACCGAAGAAGATTAAGAAATGTACACGAATAAAGCCAAAGACAGAAGACTTAAGTGACAATGTAAAAATGGATGTACGAAAAGCAATTTACGAACTATACACATCAAAAAATAATATAACCCTTCAAGTTCTAAAAGAAACTTTAAAAAATCGAGGCATATTGGAAATTGGACCAAAATCGTTGTCAAAATTAATCTTGGGTTTTCGATATAAAAGGGACTGTTATCGAAGATGTTTATGTGAGTTGCCACATATAGCAAGTCAGCGTATCCAGTTTTTAAAGAAATACACGGAAATGTTAATTCAAAATTTAGAAAAGTTGTGTTTTTAGACGAAACTTGGATATTTTCTAATGTAAGTGGTTCGAAATCTTCACAGCACGAGTCTATAAAAAGTGTCAAGAGAAAAAAGGGATGTGGGACGGGAAAACGGTTCATCATTTTGCATGCAGTTTCTTCAACAGGATTTCTCCCAGGTGCAAGTTTACTCTTTTCTTCAACATCCAAAAGTACTGAAGAAAAGAACTGTTTGAAAAGTGGTTAAAAGAACAACTGATTCCAAATTTTGATGCTCCATCTTTAATCATCCTGGAGAAAGCATCTTATCATTCAAGAATCTTAAATAAACAACCTACTTCATCCTGGAAGAAAAGTGATATTTATGACCGGCTAATAAAACAAAAACAAAATCCTTTACCAAATATCTTGAAACTAGAACTTCTTTTAATGGCAAAATCTGTTAAAAAACCAACAATATATGCCGTAGATGAAATATTACGGGAAAATGGACATGAGGTTTTACGACTGCCGCCATACTATTGCCAGTTTAACGCAATAGAATTAATATGGGCTGAAGTAAAATCATATTACGAAAAACACGTGAACGATGGTCTTACATCAGATGAAGTGCAAATTGTTTGGCAAGATTCATTAAATTATATTACGCCGAAGTACTAGAAGAAATCTGTGGAACATACGGAGAAATTAATATGGGATTGGTGGAATCGAGAACGAGTTCTAGATGTCGAAATAGAACCAATAATTATTGCGCCATTTGAGGACGACTCAGAAGATGAGGACTTTTTAAGTGATGATGATATTTTTTAGTTTATAATATTAAAAAGTTTCTGAAGGATTATATTAGTCTTTGACGTGTATAAATCATAAATTGCATTATGAATATCTATTTTTGCATCGTAACTTAAGTCTTTTGCCTTTGGATTTTTTCGTGTACATTTCTTAATCTTCTTCGGAAGTAAATTATGTTTTTTTTTTCATGCACAAGTTTAAGTACATTTCTTATACCTATTCTCAGAACTTTTGCCACTGGCTCCTGGATATTAGCCAGTCAATTTTAATTTAAAAATTTTTTTATTAGATTTGACACCATTTTTTTGCTTATTTTTTTAGTACATTTGTAATTTTGTAGGCAATAAATAAATAATTTTAGAATACTTGTTCCAATTTTAAAGCGTGTTTAAAATAAGTAAATTTTTTTATTAATTATAAGACAAAATTTGATATATAAAAATCGGTAAAATCGTTTTACCAGAAAATCGGGACTAACGAAAAATACAGGCCATATATATATATATATATATATATATATATATATATATATTATATATATATATATATATATATATATATATATATAAATATATATTTATATATATATACACATATATACAGCCTGTATTTTTCGCATACGTGGCCCTTAATTTTAGACTGAAACTGGAAGAAATCGGATAAGTAGTTTTTTAGGAATGCTGCGAAGAGACAGACTGACGGACAGACATACCTACAGACAGACGGAATTGAGAACACATGTTTTCCGGCATCTAGGGACCCTTAAGCGTGAAGATCTGAAAAAATCTCATGAGGGAAGTAATAACTAATTATCTTGTGTTTTTAACAAAAGTGTATAATATTTTTGCAAAATAATTTTTTTTTGTTATTACAATACACGCTGGGGTGGCCCGCATTTAAATAAATGACACTGTATAAGTGGTTAGATTTTTAGGTCAAGCAAGGCTCATAATTTTTGGTGATTGATAAAAAAATCTCACTTTCATTAAGTGGCTGTATAAACAGAACATTAGCGTATTTTCTTATTTAGTCCCTTGGCATTTAATATATAAAATAATATTAAGTGGCTATCTTAATAATATTGGGTAATATAATAAAAAAACAATTTTTTCCTTTGTCCCTGTATATTTGTAAATAGCCCATCGAGATTTAATAGCTCGATAAAAGAATCACACAACATTTTGGTATTCACTGTGTTTTCTGATTTGATTCATAATGTTGGTGACCTTTGGACCGGCACGATAGGACCGCATTCGACTATACTACTATTTTTACAAATAAAATTAATAACAGATGTTATTAAAAAACTTATAACTGTAATTGTCAGGTTTTTACCATCTCGATAATAAAACGATAATCGAGATACGAGAGGAAATTGAATATTTTCTATTTCACCATGTATCCCAAAAACGAAGTGTGTGTGTGTGTGATTCGTGAAAATCGCAACTCCATATATTTGCTAATAAGACAGATACCCTATAATATTAACGAAAACTAGACACCCTGTACACCGGCCTCTGGGAAAAGAGTACATAATCGTATAGAGAAATTGAATGGCTTGAAATCAATTTTTTTCATGAAACATACATATTCATTTATTTGTGTTTATTTGTGTTTGTTTAGGACGGCTGACTGAGTACATTATTTCAAGTAGGCCACGTAAATATGAAAATTAAACATCAGTTTGGAAAACAGTATTGCCATAAAGTTTCCACTTTGCATAAAGGTTTTGTTGCCCTTTCGGAAAATTAAATGGTTTTACGACCTGCACGTAAACACTTGATATACGATAAAAGCCGAATTACATCAATAAAAGGAAAATATACATTCAGAGTACGTAAGCGCTTCAATTAAAAATTATAAGGGTATCGTGGCTGTATTCGCATTCTCTCATTTATTAATATTTTTAAGCATAAGTGGGCACAGAAACGCTAAAACTAGAAAATGCTTTTTAATAATTCACGGTAACTATTACCGTGTGGTTATGCCTAAAGGGAATTTTAGTTACAATAGATAAAACGAAAACTTTCACGGCTGAAGTCAATTAGGAAACCATGGTTTATAACATGTCAAATTAAAATTACCTTTTGGCATAAGGCATTTTCAGGAATTTTTACTACATAGGCTTGAAATAATAAATGAGCAAATTTCAGGTACTTGTACCAGATCTGGGCTTACCGACGCGCAACTCTATGAAGTGGTTTCAAGCCGATCTTAAAAGGTCACTTAACTTTTACGGTGACAAGATAGATGATTTTGGAAAAAGAATGAAAGGATTTCAGGCTGTTGTTAACACTATTGGTGGTTTACTTGATAAATTGGCTTCTCTCAACAACGAGTGCAGTGCGCTACGTTCGGAAATTGAACTTTTGCACCAGATAGGCCGGCCAAACAAGGTCGAAATTTGTGGTATTCCCGAGAAACGAAATGAAGACCTAACCTCCACTGTGCAAAATATTGCCGACAAGTTAAATTTTGCCCTGGCAGACACTGACATCGAGGATATTCATCGTGTGGTCC